>JAIGNY010001138.1:130000-270000 GCA_020152595.1 Chiridota heheva
AACGCTATCGTTCAATTCAATTTTAGGTCCTCACCATCTACCAATGTGTCAGAAAGCACTTGCGGGATATGGGTGTGGGTGTATGCGTGTGATGAAACAGCCATTTGGACAAATTTTCGACTGGAACCAAATACAATTGACCCTGGTTTATTCACGTACATTCATATCATGTCTGCCCATCTTGGTTCTAATTACTTACTATGTTTATCAGTTTATTCTTACATTCTGTAGGGTGTAACTGTATGATCGGAATTTGTATAATACTTCCTTTTCATGATATCTACTTTCATATTCTGAATTACAATAAACTTGCTTGAAAGTTTTAAAAAAAATTCGCAAATAGTATCGCTACAAACTATTCGGATGCAATCTAAGAGAGTTTTGAAGAAAAAAAAGGGTTCTCAAACTGTCGAAAGGTACAAAAGCAAAATGATCTTAATAAGAATAGGGGATATTAGTAGACATGATTTCACTTCCATTCGTGTGTTATGTTTTGACACGAGTGGCGGTGCGCTTCAAAGCTACATCCCACCAATATGACTTAAATGATGCTCATAATCTGTTTTGTTGATTTTCTCAAAAAGGCGACGATAAATTCCAAAAGGCAGAAGTGAAAAGTTTTGAATAAATATTTACTAACCGTCTCCAAAATTTCAGGATATTTAGTAAAATTTTGGACAAACCAGGGCGGAAATAAAAAACCCATACGTTTAGTGTGGGCTAGTCAAATGTGTAGGCTCATGCGAAGAAGATATAGTGTTATACTATCCGCCCCCATTTTTGACACCGAAACAATTAAGATCATGCAAAATTGAATATAGATGAATTACTATTTTCGAACCAGTAAATTTTCCGCATGGCATCATAAAAACGTGCTAAAGAATACATGCACAAAAAGAGACACATCTAGGTATGGATTTAAACATGAACCACATTAAGTATGAGTTAATATCTCGTTGCAACTATTTGAATTTTGTAGTTCGGTCTATTAAAAAAAATGTACCAAACTCAGCAAATTGAGAGAATGTTGCAATGGTCACAAGGATACACTCAACAATGAAAACAACACAAAGGATAGGAAAGACATCATCCAAACAAACACTGACCACTTGACAGCAACACCAATTTATTTTACTACCTGAAAGTTATCCGAATGTCCATTCTCTTGCTGTAAGCATAGAACAATAAAATGAAAATATATTTTGGTTTATACTTCTTTATAAGTATATGCTCTAGACGGATTCTGTCAATTTAGTGTAAGATACTCATAAGTCACACAGACTGGAAATCAATCTTACATCTACACTTATCTTTATCGATAGACAAGACTGCAGTTTCTCATATCAAATTGTCTACATGAATGTTGGATATCAAAGGGGTTTCCCCGCCTAAATTAATCTACAATAACACACAAATAATCTTTTTGTTCATAATTCTATACTTGTGAATATATTTTAAAGAAAGATTTTATCAATGTTTGTAATACACAATCTACGTCACGTGCAGACTGGGATTCAATCTGATCTAAACTCATCTTCATCAAGACAGAATAAGATTCTCACATTCATTTGTCTACGTTTGATTGCAAAGGGGTTTCCCCGCCTACAAATTTTTTTCTGTCAGTTTATTACAATCCGCGAAAGGAACACTGTCAGCAAAGTAATACGATGTTTTAAACAGTAAATTTTTTGATTAAATTACTTTACCACCATCGAATTTCAAAAGCGAATGTCACTTTCTCTCGGCCTGTAATACGCCATTACTGGGAGCCACGCTGTAGCAGATGTAGAATGATATCAAAACGGAAACCTTCAATATTGCGCAATAAGGGTGTTTTTAGCTGACGTCACGAGGTCACAAGGCTTTATTCACATCCCCATTTTATCAGGCAGGAATACTGTCGTTTGCTGTACACTTAATTAGACATACATACGTTTGCATGTTTTTTATATAACATTATTTGTAAGATAATTGTTATGTCGGATTCTTGCTGTGCCGTTGGTTGCACTGATAGATGTGTGCGGAGAATAAAAATACATTTCTCTATATCCATCTGATCTTGATCGACGTTTGAAGTAGATTTTTGCTGTACGACGCGACAGCTTCAACCTACGGTTCACACCAGGGTTTAAAATTAGCACACTTTAACCACTAGCCCGTCGGGCTAGCTTGACTCCTTTTCTACTAGCTCGAGTGGACTGCTGACTTGCCCCAAAAAACGTACGTCAAAAAGCTTAAAAACCTTGTATGTTTCTGGCAGGAACATAGATAATGAAAGAACAATCAACCAACAGTAACACTACATGTTTGCAAAAGAGCCATTGCCGCAGTTAGTTTCTTCCAACTTTTTTCTGGCCTTGTGCAGTTGTTTTTCAATTACGGTACGAGTTGAATGCACTGATTGACTGTGTGTGTGCGTGTATTGTTTGCAGTAGTAGTAGTGACAACGTAACGGCAAATAAGCATAATCTTTCGTAAAGTTTTTCGTTAATTATGGCTTTTCAATCTTATCGAAGTGGACAATTATGCATTTTGGCTTTTGTAAGTGATGTGTAATAATGTATTTTTGAAAAGTCTAAGGTATATGTTTTTTTCTGGTTACTTGCCCGGCGGGCTCAAAAAGATCAGTTTCAGCTAGCCCGGACGTAGGTTCTACTTGCCCTGGGCTAGCGAGCCTACGTTAATTTCGAGCGCTGGTTGACACTAGGATTTGCAGCGAGCACTTTATATCAGGTATGTAGGCGTTGTCTGAGTAAAACAACAATCAGCTGGCGTTTACGTTAAAGTTCCTGTTCGTATACCCGGTGAATATATAAAACAATATATAAATATGAAATAAAATCGAAAGTGAGCAAAAATTTGCATTTAGTCAAATTCGCTGAACTGGCACTGGTAGGTGAGCATGTTGTATGTTTGTTGTACGTGAGATGTGACTGAAGTATATAAGGACGCGTGAAACGCAACAATGCCGCTGTCCTAAAAAATGGAGTCTAGTTGAGTTAGAGTCATGTGATGAAATCCCTCTATTAAAGCCTTATTCACAACTTATGTCCAATCTATCTATTTCTATAGCCTATTCTTTAACAGTTTAAAGTACTTCGCAATTCTTTATCATGAGCATTCGCATTCGCTCTCTTCTTCCATTTCACAACATCCAAAGATCTTAGACTTCATTAAAATAAGAGCTTTTGATCTTTCTCATATGAAGGAATCATTTGTAGGATCTTGCTTAAATACTATTCAAAAATATTAATAATCAGAACGGTTTCATATCATAAATCAAATCACTAGTTCATTAAACAGTTAGAAGATGAAAACTTCAAAACGTTTCCCTGACGGGTAATTCTCCCTTTTATGCAAAATAAGATTCTTGCTGTCGCCAAAGAGAATTATGCAACTTTTTAAAACTAGGCCAGCTATACCTAAAGGCCTCCAAAAAATTAATAACCGTGCTGAACCGATTGTAATTAATTTTTATCCAGAATATGAGGTTTGCTAGTAACCACAGTACCTTCTTTTGCAAGTGTGTAAGTCATAACTGAATTATAATATTTCATTTTTTGAATTTGGCACCTTTGAGGTGTCTTGCACAGCATATACAGCCCTGGAGTTAGAAAATGTATCTATTTAATTAATCACATACACCCATGATACCTTTAGGATTCTGCTAAAAAGCCAATTATAGCAACGACTGTCGTAAGTTCAGACATCGCAAAGCAAGCATTCGCTTTGGAAAGTATTTACACCAGTTTTGAAGGGCTTATCAATTATTGTGTTTAGGGAGTAACCCAATCGGCAGAATTCATATGAATTACTGTGCTACGTACGGTAATCCTACTACATTAGTATTCTTATACCTGAATACATTCTTCTTCGACAAACGTTGTAGACGTTCAGCAGAATACGAAGAAAGCACTGTAAATCCGAATATGAAAAGATATCAACAGTTTGAAATCAAAGTAATGAAAGCACAGGTGATGGGTTCGATTTATAGCTGTCATTTGTGTAAATTGATATAATGTATAGTCTTCTTATACATCATTCGATTTTATGGGTCATTTTTGTGTTAACTTGAAGATTATAACAATTTAGCAATATAATTTAAAGCTTCTGGTCAAAACATTGACTCAAATCATGGCAAGACAATCAGTAATTAGGTTGGAATGCCAGACACCACTGGGACTAATAACTTCCCACTTCACGTTTGTGACTCCCGAGTACAGTGCACCCAAGAATGTCTCATTATATGCTCATCGTAATGGTTCACCCATTATCACACACACACACACACACACACACACACATACGCACATACACACTTGTAATATTTGATTCACAATGGTTCATACAGTGTATTTACATTTACCCGTGTATGTATGAATCACATCATGGAAATTTTCAAATTGTTTCGCCACAAAGGTTTTTTCCCAAAAAATCCACCAAAACACATCGACAAATTTCTTCAGATCTTCTTAGTTTGTGTGGTTTTGAGGTAAGTACGGATCATTTTGCCAATATTTTAATGCAAAACCTTCCTCGACTAAAAAAAGTTTCCTCGCTGCGAAGTTTGTGTAAAAATACCATATACACACGATGTTCATTTATTTCTTAGTTTTAGTCCATTTTAGGGACTTAATGGTATTTCTTATGTCATACCTTGCAGGTCATAATTGATATCATTCTAATATAAAATGTCATCAAACATCTCTTTTGCAATTCAAAATACAATACAATTTTACGTTCTATGTTGTTCACATTACAAAGCGTATGATTTGTTAGAATTTTGACAAGTAAACAATGATGATTCACTATACAACTGAGAGTAATAATGCATAGAAATAATCTTCAGAAATATATCTCAAAATGTGTGCATTTTCCGAAAATTTTCCTTTATCTCATACTTTAACATGGGTTTCTTTTTTTTAAACGAAAACAAACACACACAAACCAGTAAATACATCAAGCACTTTAGAAAACTCTTTAAAACGAAAAAATGAAAGCTGGTATCGTAGACTACTTTGTTATTGCGAAACACGGTCAAAGAAAGAAGGAGCTTAGTTTTGCAAAGTTTTTCAACTTCAGGTCGGTTCTGACAAGTAAGAGTCTTCGAACAACTTCGAACCCATCAAAAATAAAAATATTCCTGGTATAACATGCAAGTCCTTTTAAAAAAACTACAATCCCGAAAACAAATTGCCACACATCTAAATAAACTGCATGGACGACAGGTGAAATTACTACTAAAAATGAGTACATCAAAGAAATAAGAAGTTACTCCCTTAATCTGTCAAAACAGGCTTATATTAACAACTTTTAAAGTAAGCCACTTCAAATAGGCCACATGTGATGTTTACCATGGTGAGAGTTATGAGGGACAGGATAGAGACAAAAGGGAAACAGAAAAAAAGGGAGTTTGAAGATGACCAAATACCTTGAATAGGCTACTAAAGTGAATCCAAGTTTCACTCGCTTTTGACCTCGTTCCACATTCAACAATGCAGGGACATCCGTTGAAATATCAAAGACAAATACTAAGGAATAGCTCCCAGAATGGATACACAGTGCATTCAATATTGTCTGGCTAAGATGACTCGGAAATATTCCGACCTGTGGGATAATATGGATTCTTCTCCTAACTAGGTCAATCCGATTCGTACACCTGATCGGGAAAAGAGTTTTGTTCTCCCGATTGGGGGATCCTTTACAGAAGTATCCCACAATGCATCTACCCAAATTCAAAGTTTGTATAGGAATAACATAAGAATCAGACACATTTCGAGCGCGGGGAACTCAACCACTGCGAAAGGTTCAAATTTTTCTTCACGATTTGAAATAATAGCATATGAATTATCTTTCACCGTGTGTTTTTAATATTTACCGTGCGGTTTCGAGAAATTTGAAGAAAAGTGATGAATTCTTATTATTTGTTACCGTTAGGCAGTCGCACTTTAACAAGGTTTTCTGAACTGATGAGAAATAACTTGCGGATTTGTAAAAATTATTTAGCAATAATTGCGTGATAGGCCTAGTAAAGAAGTTTCGCGAAATTGAATATGAATAAAGCAAACTTTGTTATAAACCTTCAATGAAACGACTGACAAGCGTCTATGACTAAAAGTTCACAATAAAAATGGCGGCTTCCATATATCACTGTAAGCTCAGTGCGCGTGCTTAAGTCTCCCTATCGGGTGACTTATTGAGTCCCCCGATCGGCGGTACGAACCGAAGTGTAGGAAGGAAGATCGTTGTGCGAGGTTCAAAAATAAAAAAATAAATCGCGTCACAAGAAGTCTAAATTTCACTGTATAAAAGCGGGAGCTTCTAATTCTATTCAAGATTTTGAAGCTATAAGATACTTCTTTTTATAATGCGATGAGAGTTATTCTTTAGGTCGTTTTAATCTTCAAACATCTTCACGCTGCCTTCGGAGCATTCCAATTGACCTCCCTCTATTGCCCTTTTCGAAAGATTTCTCTCTCTATCTCTCTTTCTTTCGTAACCTATGATAAACAGTAACATTCACGTCATAACCATCTCACGATGTATCAGATTAGCAACATTTCGTGGAATCTTGAGGGAGATTAGTCTGCGACTCGGAGTTGCCTGAGAAGATACTTTATTCAAATAAATGTCTGAAAAGTCAATCAATAACAGAGCCCTTGAGTTATGTATATTATTTGAGTTTACCTTCTAGTAAGTCTTGTAAGTCTTGTCCCGCGCTTTTACTATATTTAAATTGACATTTCAATCAGACAGAACTGGGAGGTATTGTAACCGACCTCAAGCCAGACAATAAGTGATATGCATTGTCGGTAAAAGGAATTTATCGCAGCCTGAATCACATTACTCACTGAAAACAAATGTTCTCGATGACTTGTAAATTACGTTACCTGATATTTTGCCGGTAACGATACAACAGTACAATATCCTACACCCTCCATCCACTCAGCCTCAGAGAGTAGTTTATTAAGTCTTTGTCAGATTTTGATATAAAACAAAATCCTTTAGCCACTTAACCTTTATTACCCTAAATTTAGTATACTGTTCCTTGCTTGAATCCGGGAGCTGCAAACGAAGTCCAGTGAACCTGCATTGTACTTGCAGTGTGGCACCAGAAGCCGCGGGCCAAGGGAGAAAGGCTATTCTACCAGTAACGGTTAATCCCTAATTATCAAACTTCATTTGTCCATAAATGCTCCACGAAAGAGCACTTCCGGCGTATTAAAATGGCAATGACACTTCATTGAAGTATTGATCAAACTATTTTGATTAAGCACATATAAAGGAATGTATAATCCATTTTGATTAATTTCTGGTCACTCTTACTGACTTCAGATGGTTTTTAGTGAGGACAATTACAGTATTGATATATAATTTCAAATGTATTGCAAACATGCGGATCGATGTGTGTGTCTAGCCAATAATGTGCCCTCTCACATTCTCACAAATCCATCCCTAGTTTAACAGACAACTTCTTCCAGTCTAAGCGACATTACTTTCAAAGATATATTACTTTATTACCAGGAAGCACTGACGCACACAGCCAATCAAATACATGGACGTCTAGTCCTTGCGTTCACCGATTTGTTCTATCTCTACCACTTTCCAAAGTAATACAAGAATTACAACGCAAGCGCAAAGAAGCGTACGGCAAAATTAAATGATGTGAACATCTGTGGGCAGATGGAGGCACTGTCAGCTAATTTGCTTTAAAATCATAGATATAGACAAAATTAGACTTTTTGGGAGGTTAGTTTTTGAATTTATTTTCAGGTCTGATGCCAAGTAGAAATCAATTAGTTTGAGACCACAAAATAACTGATTATACGCTTGTTAAGCGCTCCTGACAATTTGTTTGAAGAGAGCAGCTGTTTCCGACAGATATTTTGGATCTCAACCATTTGTATTCAAGATCTATCTAGAATACACCTTCTAATCATTTGAATGACTGAATTTAGTCTAAGAATATATGAAGCAAATATATTCAAGTCATGGGTTGTCTGTCCTTTCTTACATCACAATATATTTCAACTGAAAAGACCTTCCTCGATGACACATGACATTGTTTTGCTTGATATAAAAAGAGCTTACTCCATGACTTTGTTTTCAAATTCATTTATAATTTACTCCCCACAAGAAAACTATCAGCAAAAACATTTACCAGCAAGAAACAGCGGTAATGAAAATAAAAAATGATTGTGATTTATGTATGACTACAACCCCTGAGAAATAACAATTCGTGTGTATGAAATTATCAAATCGTTTGTAATTGCATTACCTCACCTGCTCACTGCTTTTCACTTTCGCATCAAATCCTATCTTTGTCCAAATAAAAAGCTACACTGACTCATGTTCATACGAATTACTTTTAACTTTAATTTAGTAGTTTCTTTATATCTAAATCGTTTTCATCTGATTATCTTCGCACGATGTTAAACAAATTCATTTCGACTTTCACACCTTATAACCCAATGAAATTTTGCGACTCCTCTGAACTCCATTTTTATTTCCATACTTAACCAAACAGGTGTTTAATAACACGATTATGTACTTGAATACCAATTCAATCTTTATAATGTAATGAATGGAAATTCTCATGAGTCGAAAGGAGTTTAATGACCGCGGTACATTAATCAACCGTCAGTAACATTTATCATTATTATATCTCTGACATTACACAATCAACATCTTAGAATGCGAGTCTAATAATGTGTCGTGAATAAGGCAAACTGCGCAGAAGAGTTATATCAGAGGTATGTTAAAAGTATATTCCTGCATGGCTATGTCCATCTTTCCGCAGTCTGACAGTAACGAATGTAGGAAAAGGATAATCCATGTCAAAAATCTTTCTTTTCAGTGTAATTATACCTTGTTGGGCAAAAGATAACAATTTTGAAAACTATATCAAAATTGTATATAACACTTCTCTTTTACGTTTACTTAGTTCAAAAGACATTCTTCAGTATGCGGAATTGATATACAAAGGTAATAAAAAAAAAAATTGGCATTTGTCATTACGCGAAAAGAGGGACATTCAGGTTGTCTGTTGTTTTCGTTACCAAGCTGGAAATTGCAAAAACAAAACAATTAACGACTCATCAATTTACAACGAACACCGGTTGATGTTATTTTCGAGAGAGAGAGAGAAGAAAAAAATAATATTAAAAAAAAGAATTGGTAACAGCGAGAACGCCTCTGCAACAATACATATTTTAACAGCAATAGCAATCGCAAAAACTCGAAAAACATGCAAATCGGTTTTATCTTTTTATAATCATTCAAGAAATTAGATAAATGAGTGATGGTTTCGTTTGAGTAATTAACCATTATGCCATGCATGTCAGTTGATTTTAATACTCTACCTCCTTCAGTTTCTTTTTAATCTTCAATCACCAGAGCAAACTACACATCCGCACAACCCCCCCCCCCCATCCCTCCCCTCCTCCCCCACCTTTACACACACACACATATATGCACAAATAGTCAAATAAGGTAAAAGGGTGCAGAAAATATGCTGAAAAGGCAGGATTTTGTCTACACCGTTTTACCTTATTTGACTATTTGTTTAGGTGTGAAGAGGGGAAGGGAGAGAAGGTGGGGAATGCGGGCGTGTAGTTTGCTCTGGTGATTGAGGATTAACTTATGTTAAATTTAGCCCCGCACAGTATAATCAGATAATGACTGCTAATTTAACAATGTTTTAGGCGATTTTATTTTCCAACATTTGACTGTTTGATTTACTAGAGTTTCTAAAGTTATATCTTTTTTAAATTTTAAACACCTCCGATGACGTAAAACTTCTAGGCTACACATCATTATCTGTAGTTACCTGCCCATATTCTGAATATGGACACTCAATCAGCCGCTTGGGTATGTGAGTTATATATTCACTCAACCGTGATTGGTCCAAAGTTTATTTGGCTAAAACCAATTTAGCTTGCCGGACGGTGAAATTTCTTCATACTGCCCTCGTTTTGTTTAAATAGCCTTGTTTACCTTGGTGTATACAACTCACACACAAAATGAACACTAACTATATCCAACCTAGTTGATGGGGTTGGTGGGGTTGTATTACAACAGTACGTAAACCTTCCTTGAGCAGCAAGTACCTGAACAACACGTATTCGAACAAAACTGTTGTTAATCGTTTTTGTTGTTTTTTTCGTTTTTTTTTCTCTCTCTCTCTCTCTCTTGCTGATTTTGCTTTTCAATCATTTCAGCATGCACTTACCTCCCTTACCCCTCAGTGCAGTACGGGTATGGTATGTAAGAATGTATTTTAAGTTCATGTCGCAAATTATCTCAACTATCAAACAAAACGCTACTCTTATCTCTTTAAAGTTTAATCGCATCATAAGTCCACGCTGGTGGAGAAGGGGTTTGTTTGGGCGAAACCCCTGCATGGATGCCCACCAGATTTCCCACATTTTTTGTTCCGTTTATGAACTTATCTACATTGAACGAACGGGCTCCAAAAAGCCTTGTATAAATATAAAGCATCTCAATTTGAGTCTGATTACACACGCTGAATAAAATATGAGGGTGATTTTAAGAGACGCAACGAGCGTCTCTTACATGATACCGGTAATGCCCATTTTTCTCTCTGCAAGCATTCAAAAATGACCATTTATGACAGATACTGAAATGCAAAAATCGTCCAGAGCCTGTGTATGTCTTTGTGAATGATAGTAGAGTGGGACTGTGGGAAGGAGGGGCGTTAATTCTCTTCACAATTCTTGACTACGATATATTATAAATGTATGATGGAAATCGATTTGTTTTATCTACCTACTGTGGTGTAGCGGTTATCATACATGTCTACAGACCACGAGGCCCTGGGTTCAGGCCTGGGTTGGGTAGACACGCCAGTGTACCATAACTGGTTATCAAAGGCCGTGGACATTGACTTGGTTGTCGATGTTATGTCTGTCCGTACGTCGTACCTGTGTTCTCGTCCGGGTCGTATTAAGCGTTTCGTGATAGCATTGTTTACTATTATAACCGAATACGCAGGCGACGACCCCGTCATTGTAATTGTGTGTTCAATCGTCGTCGATTTGTTTACGAGTGTGACAGGGAACGACAAAGAATACAAACTAGGAATGTAGCCCAGGTGCCGGCGCCCCCTTTTACTTGCGTATGATTTTTTAATTGCAATTTTCATGAAAGCATTGGAATTATAAATAAACAGAACACAAATTGTATAACGTTGCTGCATTCCTATATAAATAAGTTTTTAGGTCAACATCTAATTCCTTTTTTCACAGACTGGTCATTTTTATGCCTGTATATACTGATATAGGTCTGTAGAATTTGGAACCAATTCAAGAGATACGTGTTTGTCCCCTTGTTTACAATGAGAAAAGAAATCCCCATGATTCACTTCCCCTTAAAAAAGCATCGGCTATATACGATCACGACTATGAACGAGACGTAGTCTGCAAACTGACAGACAAATCTGCACAAAGTTAATTCGATTTCTTGTTATTTCAATCACAGTCGTGTTGAGGAAGCCAGGAATAGATAATCTCGACTGTCTGACAATGCAAATTTCCTGAAAGCGTTGTGGCTGCACATTTTGTTAAGTCTATCGATTTCGAAATCAAAACTACTACTCGTCCATTATTGCCAACATGTGAAAACGATATTCCCTGGAAAATCAATCTAATTTGTGTAACTCAATAGAAATGAAAAGTGAAGCTTAGAATAGCATCTATCAGTATACATGGTATATAGCTGTGCTCAGGCAGCAGGGCATGGAGCTATGTGATCAAAGGTTAAAAGGGAATTTACCCATAAAATTCGTTTTTGATGGAAAAATTGTTTGACTTTGAGGAAAATGTTATAAGAGATATCAAGTAGTGCATGCATATTACACCGGAAAGTTTTTCTCTTACGGAATAAAAGCAAATTTTACAGTTTGCAGACACAAAACATTATCGAAACTTTTTGTGGTTATCTTTTAACAGTGAATGATATTTATGATGTTATTCAGTTATTCCAACGCATAACGTAATAATGTTACAAAAACACAATGACGACCTCATGTATCATAAAAATAAAAGAATAATTTTATGATGTTAATAAAAAATATACATATCAAAAAAAATCAATATATTTCCTGGGTGGCTGTTAAAACAAGTTATGGGCAATAATTAAACATTTTCAAGGCTAAAATTATCGAGCTGATATACGTTTTACTATATACTTCAAATATTGTCGATATCATACAACCCATTAATTTGCACAAAATTCTTCTGCTGACTTTTTTTTTCTTTTTCAGACTGTCGGAAGTATGCAGCAATAAGTTCCCTTGTAAATCCCAACTTGATCTGGAAAGGAGCAGGGTACAAAGACCAAAAGATGCATTTAGCGTCATGCAACATCATTTTGAGGAAACTTCAAATGCAAATTACAGAGAAATCAACAAGTAGTGTAACATCCTCTTGTTTATTGGTGAAATGGGAGCACTATCCCAAGAAGGCAAGCAGCGTAGCCAAATTTTTCAGGGTGGGTGGGTCGGGGAACTGAAATTTTGGGGAAAGATGAAACTCTGGGAGAAAAATATCTCCATTTACATACACACATATAGAAGTTGATATTGCCGGTTCATATCTAAAGGGGAAATTTTCAATTTGGGGACCCCTCTCCCATTTGGGAATGAGGACATTCCCTTCCAAGTTTGACAGTTTCAAGACATGAAAGAGGTAAAACAATTCTTTAAATTGTTAGATTGTTGTGAATAGGATGCAAAAGAAATACTAAGGAACATCACTGTAAGGGCTGGGTGAAGCGCTCTAAACAAACAGCTAAACCATATGTTTGAATATAATAACTATGAGAATACAGAATCACTTCAAACAGTGCGCCAGGAACTGAGGAAGTGGCTGTATTTTTACCCTACACGCGTAGCTGTTCCCGTCTCGACGGATCAAGCACCCGAGACTCACAAAAAGAGATTCCTATTTTTAAAGAAATGTTTCCGTGAATTTTCATTTCAAAGAGGACTATAAATGAAACGATTTGGTGTAAAATTTATGTTGATATCTGTTTACCGTTTACGAGTTATTGCATGTCAAAGATTACACGTGTGTCGGAAAGTGACATCGCATTGTAAAATGTGATGTGATAGAGGCAGATCCAAGACAATTTCCATGTATATATTTCTATAAAACATGTTTTTCTTTACTTAACTTAAAGTGTATCATGGTTCATGCGCAGATAAACAAAGCACGTTCTTCTTATAAAGTGTAGCCCATGTCATACCCCATCTCAAATTAATAAACAAAAACTGCTTTCAGTAATTAAGGAAAAGGCAATTAGTTTTCAAAGAAATACCCACAAATTGCCTACGATTTGACTTTATGACATCACACTCACTGTACACTGTGGGGTCAGTTTTCAACACACACGTGTAATCTTTGACATGTAATAACTCCTAAACTAAAAAAGATACCAACACAAGTTTTACACCAAATTATTTCTGTTGTCGTCCTCTATCAAATATATGAAAATGATAATTCAAGAAAATAATCCTTTAACTTTTGGTTTTAACTATCCAGGTTAAATTTTGATCAATACATATAGCAAAGGTGAAAGGGACACCACCTTTCGTCAATATGTGTTGTCGCTACAATTGGAAAAAGACAGAGTGGAAAAACAAAACTTACCGAAGTTTTAGCCACTTTCCAGTCTGTGGATTTGTAGAGATTTAAAGTGTTCTGGGCGATGCTGTCTGCTTCGGATCGGTAATCCATATTTCTTGGTTTGTTGAGAAGTTGTGAGCTTTCGGCACACTTCGCTTGTTTTATATACTCCACATGAGCAGAAGGAATGGTATTAAGGGGACCACTTCTCGGTACAGATCGCTTTGAGGTTGACTCGCTCGTTTTCCCCGAAGATTTACGGCGTGAAATGTCAACAGTACAAATCCCCACAACAAGCACGGAGGTACCTACCAAGAGACGGCCAAACATAATCTATGAGTCACCGCCAAAAATATTACAATTTATATGGCGCGGAAAAATAATTGCCTGAAAGAGCTGGTTTGCGAGAGCAACCGAATGTGGATAGATTAAAAGCGCATGAGTCGAAATACCGCCACCTCCTTGTTGTGTCTGGAGTTATAATATCCGAAACGAGTGCACAACAACTTGAGTGTTCACACACACGAATTGAATCACTGAAGCAAAAAATCAAACCTGTCTCGCAATAGTTATTCTGCCTTAGGCCTCATAAAGTGCTCAAGATGTCGGCTTTTACTAGAAGTGTTGCTTCGCTCCAGGACGAATATTCCCAATTATTTGTTCAACATTGTTAGGGAAGCTAATATTTCTAGGTCGTGACCCTACGAGCGTATTCTTTTGAAGGATTAACGTAACCTGGCATGGAATGTCTGAGGACAACACTGGTTCACCGGATACTCAGGTGTCGGGTGGTTACCATGGTAATGGCAATTATTGGCATTCGGATTTATTATTGGTTTTGCTGCGATTAATGTCAAATTTTCCAATTGATATTTCGGTATTAAGCTTGAAATACCTTCGTTTATAGGTAATTTGCTTAGATTTTGAGGAAATTTGTTGACAAATTTGACCTAACTTTATATAATATTTCCAGGGAATCTATTACAATTTTCTTATCTTACAAAAAAATTCTTTCAATTTTACCTTTATTTTTAGGAAATTTTCTTCCATTTTAGAGAAATGTTGGGAATTTTTCGTACAATTTTGGTGAATAGTGTGTCACAATTTTAGTGAAATGTTGCTATTTTTAAGGCAGGGGCGGACCCAGGATAAAATGTCAGGGGGGGGGGAGGAAAGGGGGGGGGGGACAAGTCACACGAAACCAACGATGAGGTGACAACGTGGTTTTTAACATGATTAACTGATTAATGGAACAAAGGTGCATGGTCTTTTTAGCGGGGAGCAGAGCAGCAAAGAGAAAGGGCTTATCTGAAAGGTTTTCTTTCAATTAGGAAATTTTTAACAAAGATTTGAAGGAATTTTGGTAAAATCATTGGAAATTTTGATAAAATTTGGAAATATTTCCCAATGATTTATAAAATTTTACCTAATATCGAAAAAATGCCACCCAAAATCAAAGAAATTTTCCGAGAATTGTATAAAATGGTACGAGAATGAAAGAATTTTTTTCAAAAATTAAGATATCCCAAATATTGAATAGTTGAAGGAAATTTCCCAAAAATTGAAGAAAATTGCACGAGAATTAGAGAAATTGTTTAAAAGTGAGAGACATTTCCCAAACATCGAAGAAAAATAACCAAAATTAACCAAAAATTGAAGAAATATTTCACCAAAATGCAGGAAATTTTCCGAAAATTGCACAAGAATGAATTAAATTTCCCAAAGATTGAAAGAAATATTCCCAAACATTGAATGAAATTTCCCGAAAATAGAAGAAATCCCCCCACTCTCCACCCCCTCCACCCGCCCCTTCCGCTCTGGATCCGCTCCTATTTGGGGCAATTTGAATTGGGAAATTTTGTTCGGTTTTAATTGTTGTCAATTTTGAGAAAATTTGTAGACAAATTTGAACATAAACTTCAAATAATCATATCAAAATTTCCTTCAATTTTCATTTTTTTAACCTTCATTTTCAAAAAAAAATTCTTCAATTTGCAGGAAATTTCGTTCATTTTTGGGCACTTACCCTGAAATTTCAGAAACTGCTTGTTAATTTTAGGGAAACTTCGTTCATTTCTGATAATTGTCTTAAAATTTCCTTTATTTTTAGGCAATTTTCTCAAATTTTACCTTCAACTGTTCAATGAAACGACTGATAAGCCTCTATAACTGAAACTTCACAACAAAAATGGCGGCATCCATATATCACTGTAAACACTGTGGGCATGCTTGAGTCTCCCGATCGGGGAACTTATTGAGTCCCCCTATCAGCGGTACGAACCGATCGTTGAAACATTACCCACGCCCCGAAATTGAATATAGGTTCCAGGCAGGAACGTATATACGAGGGGTGGGGTGTCTCAAATCTTGAGACTCGTCGGTAAAATTTGAGAATAGTCGGTAAATCTGGTATCAGGTCGGTAAAAATTAAGGTTTAGAATACGAAACAATTTAAGTTGTCAGACAGTTTGTACCAAAATCGCCAAGTGATAAACCGATTTGGATTATTAAATTTTATACAGGGAGGTAGCTTTTTTTCAACTGCATGGGATGCTAATTTGATGCCGTCGGTAATTTTAAAAGTTAACTCGCCCCCTCCCTTACCCCTCAACGTCAAGATGATCCACTAACGCGTAGGTTTTAGGGTTGTAAAAAAGAAACTGACACACGGCGTTCTTTACACTTAATAATAGCCTAGAGACTGACATGACTGAGCCGACTCGGAAATTCAGGCCGCAGTGAGAAACAATTTTGGATAACAGAATTAACTGATTAAGCTTGTTTTTCCAACAAGAACACAAACCAACTATGAATTATCTTCAGCTTGTACGGTCATAATTGATGGTTTTAGTGGGTTTTCTCTCCTCCCCCATTAAATAAATTTGGCAAAGTGGGAAAAATAATGTAAATAATAGATAAATATAAGTAATGCATTAAAATTAATTTCATTTTAAAAATTATTTCAAGACAAGACCCCCTTCTCCCCGATTCTAGTCGCTTATCCAAAGTTATGCATGGAAAACGAGCGGTAAACTGGCAAAAGAATCTGACATCAAAAAATCACACCTTTAAAAGAAAATATGTCTTCAAAATGACAAGTTTCAGAAAGAAAAAATGTTTTTCAATTGTCATGTACAAACCAAAACCTTGTCTTCTCGAATGATGTGAATCAGTAGATTTGTGACGATATTATCTGAAAAATTTTTGAGCAAAACCCTGCCTCAAATAACAGTTTCAGAAAAATTGTTTCTCAAATGGTGAGTTTCAGAAAAGAAAAAAAAAACGTCTTCTTAAATCATTTACGTTTTTAAAATATCTTTGCTCAAATTTTGCTCCCTGTGCAAAGTCAATGGGATTTGAAATAAATTTTCCTTCTCAAGTTTCATGCTAAAAAGAAAAGCGTCTTCTTAATTCACACCTTTTGAAAAATATCGTCACTCAAATCACACCTTTAAAAAAAAATATGTCCTCAAATGACAAGTTTTAGAAAAAATGTTTCTCAATTGTCATGTACAAACCAAAAAATGTCTTCTCGAATGATGTGACTCGGTAGATTGTGACGATATTATCACGATATTTTCGATATAACTGTGACATTAACATGGCGATATATCTATCTTATTGATACCTTTTATAGTTAAATCCCGTTATTGTTTTTATTTTTTTTTGACAAATTTAAACTTCTAATCAACAGATTACCATGGTTTATTCTTCTTAATTGGGCGACAATGAGTGGTGTGGTAACCATGATACCCACCTTTGAGTGGATAATGTCAGGGTAAAGTACCCTAGAGGAACCCATAGCCAGAGACATTTTTACCATGTTTTTGTTATATCTTTTTGTTTGACACCGATAAGTACTTTGGAGCAGGGCGCGTTACCCTCGGACACCACTTATGATAAAGAAAACATATAGACCCATAGTACTCCCAGAGGACCTAGAGTACTTATACAATGATCTAAGCCACACAAATTGATCTGAACCACTCCAAAATGACCGTCAACTCACCGTAAACAACACTCCTCAGATGGTGTCCTGAAAATCCTCCCCTGGGGTGGGGGGAGCTCTCTGCGCCCTAGAGAGGGGGTTGGGACGCATCTGGGGCGCCCCTTGGGTCTGTATAGGGCCCCTTACTACTGGCGTTGGTCGTGCATTTCCCCCCCCCCCTTCCCCTTCCCCCAGTTTGTGATGCATGTCGCCGCTGCACTGCCCACTGCCACTTTATGTCACTTGTCATCACTGTCCAGTAAGCATGTCGGCCCCGGAATTGAGAAAATTACTGTCTTCGGTGAAATAATCCAGCGTGTCACGATGATAGTAATTAGGATCGATGACCGACATTATAGCGTAAACACTGGATACAGACCCCAAGAAAAACAAAAACACTAAAACAACTTACCCGAAAAATCAATTATGTACAGAAACTTGTACTACCAACCGCGAAAGAGCACATGTTATCTTTCTTTACTAGCTTACATGCATGGATCGGTCTTGTTGCGCAAAAAAAAATGCTTTTATGTGTGTTATGCACTCATGATCTTTGTGTCAAGTATAGCAATATTTACAATGCAGTCAACCATTGAATAAAACCGTCCAACTTTACTTGATTTTTAAAAAGGCTTTTGTACACAGGAAGTTGAACTTTAGTCAGGACACATGATCAGATATTACCCATATTATTTTTCTTGAAAGGCTCGTTGTATGCTTTTCCAGAGCATTTCGTCTAAGATTTTCGTTTCATTCCGTGCAACAGCACAGGGGACTAAATATACTAATTTTGAAAATATTTCACTGAATTGAAACCATTTGCTGAACATACATTTATCTGCAATCTTGTCTTGTCTGAAGTTGATCAAGATTGGAGTAGAACCATATATAGGGGATCTCCTCCTTCCCCCCCCCTCCCCCCTTCCCCACCCACTCCCCACCCCATACTCTCGCTTCTAGTACCATTTGAAAGCGAAGTGGTGAAACGGGAACATGGTCATAATTTTTCTGCAGCTAGGGAGAAGTGGATGACTGCTGGAAGATTAGAGAGGCGGGACCGATCTTAGGTTCAATTCCATCTGCCCATGGTGTCAGATTTTGCCACTCTCTTACTCCCAAGGTAAGTTCTACGTAAAACCTTCAGCGAAGCTATTGAGTCGCTTGCTTGGTGCCGCGTCAAATCCGGGAAATGACGTCATTTTCTGGAGTAAAAACAAAGTTTTGCGCGATATACGTGGGCAAGTCCGTATGCGTTTACTGTGTACAGACGTATGGCATGTAAACAAGCACAGCTGATCGCTTTGTTTTCACTCTAGCGGGGCGCGGTTACTATGCGGTCTGATGACGGTTACAGGTCACGAAGTTTCGGATATCCAACCGAATGAATACCCCATCATCTGCCAGTCACACATCCGATCAAAATACCGTTCACGGACGATACGTCATGGTATCCCTTACAAAAAGTCCAAATCTGACAATACAGTTTCTGTCTGATGTTTTGATCTGGTCAGATAAAGCTATAGGATAAACTTGATACAATGAAAACATGATAACCAAATAGAATTTGATCTGGCCAAATAAAGCCAGATTTGATATACAAATAAAGTTTTATCTGACCAGATAGAGCCAGATATAAACTGGATTAAATGCTACTTTTGATATACAAATAAAGTTTGATCTGGCCAGATAAAGCCAGATTAAACCTTGATTAAAGCTAATTGTATATACAAATAAAGTTTGATTTGGCTAGATCAAATCGGATATAAAGTGGATTTAATGCTATATTTGATATACAAATAATTTGTTTATCTCACCAGATAAAGCCAGATATAAGTTATTAACAGATTAAAGCCAGTTTGATCTACAGACAAAGTTTGATATGACCATATAAAGCCAGATATAAAGTGATTTAATGCTCCATTTGATATACAAAGAAAGCTTGATCTGGCCAGAGCAAGCCGGATATAAAGTGAATTTAATTTACTTAATCCTATGGCTTTATTCCTTAAATATTTCATTTCAAATATTTGTTTGGAATTTCAGAGAATTCTTGTTCTCATAATGAAACTAAAAAGTACTAGTACTATTCAAGGTCTCATTCGGTTGTGACTAGGCAAGAGTCACTTAGGAAAAAGTCCTTCTTATGATTTCAAGGCTGACTCACCAACTGACCAATATCACATATGAGTGAAGGTCTTTGATATTTATATATTCAAAAAAAAAAATCAAATTCCAGATCTGGGTCAGATATAAATTCTGGATTTGGGCCAGATAAATTCCAGAACTTGGCCAGATATAAATCCCAAGATATGGACCATATCTGGGCCAGATCTTGAATTTCCAGATCAAGTTTGATCTGGCCCAATTTTATATCTGCTCATTTTTTTATCTGGCCAGATCTGGGAATTTATTAAATCCAGATCTGTCCCAGATCTGGAATTTATATCTGAGCCAGATATTGAATTTTATATCTGGGCCAAATCTGGAATTTTTGTAAGGGTATTTTCCCCTAATCCTATCTACAGTTCAAGTGTTGATAGGGAAATCTCTGGTTGCGCACTCGTGAAGCAGAAGGACAGTGAGTGTATTATGAATCTGCCCTAGACTATGCGGCCAAGTGTTCAGTCAGTCAGTACTATAACAGTATAAAGCGAGAGTTAACAGCCTTAGATTTCTTGAAAATACATATTTTTTGGCTATCTTTCCAATGCTTTTCTTACAAAGTTCACCAGAGGAGAACATGTGAAAAATTATTAATTCTGTTAGTTCGCGATATTTATCAAAGTACTGTATATAACTAATATTTCTACCAGTCTCACTTTTACATGGTGTTTGCATGTGTGTGAGTGTGGTTGGGGATTGTACCCCCTTTAGATCTACTAGTGTTGGGTCCCTACGATATATTCCCTATAAGAAATTTGTGTCCCAATCCACCGTTACACCTGAACCAGTAGCGGCGCTACGGGTGAATTTGTCCCCCCCCCTCCCCCACGAGATCGCTTTGCCCCACGTTCCCCTGAAAATTATGTAAAGTGACATATTTTGTCGATTTGTAGGATTTTTCCCCACACACCCCATCCCCATGAGACAAAAATGCCCCTCTCTTGTCCCATTACCAAAATCCTGGCGCCGCCACTGAGGTGAACTAACTACAGAAATTAAACTTTACCATCATAGGCTACTTGTTTTCAAAAAGAAATAGGGAGCCATCATACATAGCTATAAAGGAGTTGATGGGGAGTAGAAAAACGGAGTGTGAACAGTCCGGAAGAAACCCTGCTCAGATCCTTAAAATGAAAGACTTTATAAGCAATTGAGTGTAAAATGTACCCAAAATGCACCACGCATCCGAAAAAAACATTTTTACTGTGTAGAAAAACTACACAAATGGTTGTAGAAATTCTTTAATTCACAACTCAAAAAGCCACGAATTCAAGAAAGGCTTTTCATCTTGATTTATAGAAAATCAACATTTAACAGATTGAAGCGGCAATCTCGTTTCAAGACAATTACTTGACCAACAAATTCGATGCATAGGCTATTAGTAACGTCACTTCCGCGATAGATTGATTGGATTGTCGGTAATAGTGTATATATTTCGGCCTATTAAAAACGTTGGTTTATGTAGTTTCATCTCCACGTTAACACGATATCTGGCCTTTAAATGGCTAGATTCGCAAAGAAATCCCCCCCCCCTCCCCCTTTTTTTTTTTGGTCTGGAGATATGTGTATATCTAAACTGTTAAAATTTCATCCATCGTGTCATGCTAATAGTGGATCTATGCGTTTTACCCTGTAATTTCTGTATTAAAATTAGAGTCTCTAATTGGTGTATGATAGATAATCCTTTGGTCTAAAGAATCCCGAAATACAATCCGGTAGCATGCCTATTAATGGGAACACAAATGTTCCTATTAATGGGAACATTTTGCTACATGAAAGCCGCCATTTTGTGATATTTCCCATGATCCTTTACTATCCTAACGCTTAAACGTTATGCAATGTTACATTTTTTAAATTTGAAATACGTATGGGAAAAATCTTTGCTAGGGGAAACTTAAAACGTATGAAAATACCTTCATTACTGTCATGGCTATAACTTTTCCACTCCCATTTGATGTTCACCTGAAACGGCCATTTTGAAAATTCAAAAGTTTTTCAACACAATGATTTTTAATATCCAAGTGCATAAATTAGAAACTATGACATTTTACAGTAACATCTGAACAATATGGCTGCATGACTTCAATATTCTCGTGTGTTATAAATGTTCCTATTAATAGGCACGCTTCTGGACTGAATTAAAGGAATACGTATAAACTCTTGGAATTAAAGTTTCTCTCAGACTGATAAAATGCACCCCCCCCCCTCCTCCCCCTCCCTCTCTTCCCGCTTAGCGCCGGTCCTGTACGGAAATGCCGAAAGGGCATTACCACAAGTTTAACGATATAGGGCCATCCTTTATGTCTCCCTTCTATTAAATCCATCTTTTGGTATGAAATATTACTATGGAGATATCCACATGCAGTAACGTTTTACCAGTCAATTAAAAAAAATATATTAAAAAAAATTCGAAAACAACAAAAAATAAGTACACAAGATACCAGACACTTGAGCGAAAAAAAGGAAATGAAAGAGGCTACTTTTTTTGAACAAAATCATAATGACTCATCTTCTCGATAAATAATAAGAATTTACAAAACGGAAATGAACGTCTGAACATTTTCCGTCATAGTAACGTCATGCATATGATTAACATATCATCAACACATACTGTAGACAGTTTCCCAGGTACCTCTAAATGACTCATATACCCTTAAGTGACTACGATTCCAAGTCCCTACGTTACACAACAAAATATTTAGTAATGTCCTCCGGTCCATTGTCATTTTCATCTTTTAGAAGAAGATCAAATACCACAATTAGACGGTTGTTTTGCTCACATGGGACCGACATTCAAAGTTATCGCATCCGTCGCGAAGAGTTGATTTTTCAAATATTAAAATGAAAAAAGTTCTCGAAAACAACCCGAAAAACTAACTGTTTCCCGTGGCATAGAGTTATACCAACCTGCCAACTAGCCAAAATTAATTGTCTGTTTAGACTTACATGTAGCCCGTGATTTTACAAATTAGACGAGTGCTTTGCCGTTGGTATTGCATTCTTTTTATCAACAAATAATTGAAGAACTCACAAGTATACGACGTTTTTTCTTCGGATGTGATAACACTTTGATCGTCATGTTCTGAAAGTTCTACCGTGCCTTTCTTCATCTGTTCATGATTGTCGAACGTTTCAAAGATTACTTCAGTGGTCAAGCAAGACCATCTTTTACGAAAGAGCACGTGACAAAAGAAACAAAATTGCGAAGGAACTACTTCAGTACCTTAGTCTATTAAGGGCATGTTCAAGTTTTAAGGAATGGCATTTGTATCGAACATAACTAAAATGAGACTAATGGTGACGTCATACCCTCAAATTTCCCAAAGTATTTATGTACTCTACCTGAAATATTTTGTTCCTGAGCTACTGTTGCTTAAAAACTTATGTGCCCAATGGTGGCATGCAGTACGAGGGGATAGGGGGTATCGTTCTTCCAAATTTCTAGTTGGTCTAAATTGGTGGGGGTGGGGGTGGGAGTGGGGGTGGGGTGGGAGTGGGGGTGGGGTGGGAGTGGGGTAGAGTGGGAGTGGGGGTGGGGTGGGGTGGGGGAGAGAGGCTTTTGCATTGTCTCTACTTAATAGGTACTAGTACTTGCTTACATTACCCAGCACACGTATTTCAGCCACACTTGTAGGAACGAGTGCAGTACAATTTTTAATTTATATTCATGCTCGTACTCATGAGATTAAGATCATGCATCACACTTTTATGCAAATTTCAATGACAAGTACTCATGAAAATGGCTTGAACTAATACTCATGAATCGATTTGTACTCGTGCTCATAGAACTGTACTCACACTACAAGTCTGATTTCAGCCAATTGAGGTTCTAAATAACAAGTCGGGGTATTATCCACCCCCCCCCCCCCTTCCCTTCCCTTCCTGATCGTGGTACGCAGCGCCATGACTGAATATGTCAAGATATTAATAAGACATAATCTATAGTATAGCCATTAATAGTCTATCACCAAAAGACATTTTTAAGGGTGAACAAATTTCCAAAAAGAAATCAAAAAGTTAATTTGATCTTCTTTCAAATACGCTAGCTCTTAGAAAATAACAAGGTTCTCCCCGGACATGCTGTAATGAAATACAAAGAATTATTTGCCCTCCAGAAGGAAATTGACTAAGGGTCTCGCATTGAAAGAAATACACTGGATGCTAAGTATCATGAAAATTATCAATATCAAAGGATTAGTTCAGGGGTCAAGCATGTTACCTTATATGAAAGATGACTTCAAAAGAAACAAAATGGTGAAGAAAGCATTCAAAAATCTTATTCCGTTAAACTGTTAAAGGATTAGTTCAGGGGCCAAGCAAGTCCATCTTATAGGAAAGAGGACTAAAAAACAAAATGGTGAATATAGCATTCAAAATTTTATTCCGTTAAAGAGATATCTAAGTTTAGTATTTGGTATCATTTGTTTAGAAACGATTGAAATCAGACTAATTGTGATGTCATATAGCCTCAGATTCCTCAAAGTTTTTTTTTTTTATGTATTCTATCATATTTTGTCCTTGCGATTTTGTGGC
This sequence comes from Chiridota heheva, assembly GCA_020152595.1. Lineage (NCBI taxonomy): Eukaryota > Metazoa > Echinodermata > Holothuroidea > Apodida > Chiridotidae > Chiridota > Chiridota heheva. The sequence goes on from JAIGNY010001138.1 coordinate 154,331, forward strand.
TTAAAAACCATGGGAAATATCAAAAAAGTAGTAAAACTGAATCTAGAAGGGTATTTATAATATACCATCTGAAGAAAGTTCGTGGAAAAATAATTTATATAGTGAACAAATAGATAAACTTTCTTTAAAAATACATAAAGACTTTTGAGGAATCTGCGGCTGTGACATCACATCTAGTCTGATTTTAGTCGTTTCTACATAAATCATACTATCTCCTTAACGGAATATGATTTTTGAATGCTTTCTTCACTGTTTTTTGTTGAAGTCCCCTTTCATAGAAGATGAACATGCTTGACCCATGAACTAATCCTTGAAAGGATTAGTTCAGTGGTCAAGCAAGTTCGTCTCATATCCAAGTTTTGATTTCTTGTCTCGTTTAAAAATTACTGGTGTGGAAAGTCTACTGAAGAGTTGGGTTCCTCATCAATTTTCTGCACGTATTTTATTATAATTACATTTTCTGTTTGATTACTTTCCTGACAAAATCCAAGTGTTCAAGCCAATAGTTGAACAACATGAGGATGTGTTTCGACACAAATGAAATATTTATCTCCTGAACGGAATAAGATTTTTGAATGCCTTCTTCCAGATTTTGTTTTCTTCTGTCATATAAGATGAACTTGCTCGACAATTGAACCCATGTTGTTGGAGGCTTTTGCGTGTGTGAAAAATAAGAGTTACATAGGCCTATACCATGGAGGTATAGGACCAAGAATACACTCGGGGGAAGGGGGGTATAGGGGGTATAGAACAGCCGTGATGTCACTAAATGTGGTTGAGAACAAACAATGTTGTTACTTATCATACAAATTTGGAAATTAAAAATGTATTCCTTTTTGGCCAAGAGACACACTTCAATTAATACACACACAAGCTGGCACACACGGACATAATAGCTTATAAGCCGCATAATCCCCAAATAGAGAAAAAACAAAGACAAAATCACATATAATTGACATATTTTAAATCTCCAAATCAAATTTGAATTTAACTTTCATCAATAACAATACTTTGACAGACAGATCTTTAGGCAATCTTGTGTATGAAAATATGATTCTTAAATTAAATACATTTTATAATATCCTCGTAACACATTTTTCAATTAAACAATAACCTTTTTATAATAGAACAGAGATATGTCCAGCCAAGATGAGATGGCTGAGCAATGTATCAGAGAGAGAAAAAAGATGGGAGGGGAGAGGTGATGAAGTTAGGAGAAAAGGGAGGAGACAGTATCCCAAGATAAAGAAGAGAACTATAATGAGGTGAAGAAAGATACAAAGGGTTGGGGAGGGGGAAATGAGAATCATAAGTACTATGGGTTGTTCTATGGACTGGTAACTGAAAGACAAGTCTACATCATTAGGCCTAAAATAGATACAAAATTGTTTGCCCTTTGTTTTGTGAGGGGCGGGCAGAAAAATGTTTTTTTTTCTTCTTCCAATTTGGACCTTTGTAAAGACCGTTATCACGCTAATGATTGGCATCTTTTCTCTTCGATCAAAATCTGATCAAAGGCCGGGCGCGCATTGGAATGTTTAAAGCACATGGAGCAGCACGAGGGACAGAGCGATCACTTGATCAACCAAATTGTATCACGTGGCTCGTGTTGATATGTAATATGGAAACGCAAAAGTGGTTGCCACGCCATTTTTACGAAGCATTGAGATTTTTGACATAAAAAAAAATTGATAATCAATCGGTTTTTTTTAAATGCCACCCTTATTTTCCAGCGACCTAGGGGCGACGGAGGAAGGTAAACAAACTTTTTTTTAGGCCTTATTAAAGATAGAAGGCGAGTTGGTAGCTATTTATGATCCTTTTCAACAGCAGGGCTTAAACTGCATTTGCAAATTATAAAAGAGTACATATAGTGCTGAGGAAATATAGCTACTTCCTTATTCAAGCACCAAGTAATTCACTCACCCTTCCTTTGGTCTCACAAGGGATTCAAACTGGAGATGGGTATATTAAGTTTGAAAAAAGTGTAACCCTTTGGATTTCGTTATTTCCAATTTCAGAAAATTCCTACCTCGAAGCTCATAATTCGCGTTTATTGAAACATGAAGTCCTGCAGCAACACTTATTACCCACCACTCTATATAATAATCGTATTGCTTATATAGCGCTTTAGACTGTCATAGACTGTATCAAAAGCAATATATCTAGGCACTTATAGTCCTAGAACACATTAGGCTGTTAGGAGGTGCGCACACACCAAACTTCATTCTAGCATGGAAACCTACGATAGATAGTCTTATTGAAAACTACAAACGAAGAAAAGAAATGTCAAGATCAGAGAGAGAAATTAGGGCCAGAGAGGATGAGATAGCAAGGGATGAAAATGGGAAGGAAAATTAAGTGGTAAGAGCAAGTTCAGGAAGATTTATCTTAATCATTTTGACATAATCAGGCATGTCATGGATTGTTCTCAATTAAGCTACAGGTCAGATATGATAAAAAAAAATATAAAAAAAACTAATTCATTGTTGCACTGTTCCAACTCGTTAGCTAGATCAGGCTAAAAAGACAGAAAATTTTATAATCAATTTATAAAATAGCATTCGGTAAAGTGAGTAAAAAACTGCTTTCAGGTGCTCACAAGATAATGAGACATTAATTACAAGACTCTTAAACCCCGCTCAGCTTTTCTCCCTCACAATAACTTATTTTCCAGTTTTAGTACAGGTCAAAAAAGTTATATTCATGACATCAACATGCCAAACAAAATCCCACAGTACACTCATTAAAGAGTCAAACATAATTGCTTACTATTTGTCTCTAATTTGTTGTTTTCTTCACCATGTTACACTGTTTATTTCAAAACACATTCATTTCAAATTATCTACAATAAAACAATGGTGGAAACGAACAAAATAAAAGAACTGAAAGATAGTTTGGTAAAAGTGACATTACTTCAATGCTCGACGTAGGTGAAAAATAACACAGGTAACAGCTTTGTGAACGATATATAGTTTAGCTAGGTAAGGTTTTAAACATGCATAATGTACGAAGCACTATATATTCAGATTTTGCATCAAATTGAGTAAAATTACATTCTTTATAATAATATTAAATATATTGCCATCATATTACTGCTGCACTGGGGCTAAGCTGGATCCTACAAGTATACCCTTAAACGATTTGAATGCACTTAAAGGTATTTAAAGGGGCACTAGACCGAAGTGTAGGTATATTTTTAGGGGGTCCCCAAAAAATCAAATGTTTATCTAGCATGCAACAGTATAGCAAATATCTGATTAATATGAATATTCAAGCAAGCTTTGCCCTCACGTCATAAGTAGGCTATGGAGGCATGAAGTTTATCGATCATTTGTGGATGTTATATCTGTAAAATTTGCAAAAACAAGCGCCCTCACTTTTCGGTCTACGCTCCTTCACTGTTCCCAAGCAGGCCATAATTCTCCTTAACAAAGTGGGAGGGAAAATAACAAGGCTGTAATTTGCTTTGTACTTTTAATAATCCTACCTCAAGGAGGAAGGGGGGGGGAGGGGACCTGTACCCCTGGGATTTACAGCCTTGTACCCAAAGCACACTGATGTGTTCTACATTGTCTCCAGTTAAACATACACGATCCAGGAAGTTAACTAGGTATGTTTTTAGGATAAACATTACAACAGGAGAGGAAGCATCTTCAAATTCATTGCAATTCACTGCAGCTTCAGGCAATATCTTTAAACGGATACTGAACCACTTGAGAACATACATTCATCAAAACAGTCACAAGGACTGCTGCATAAACACGATGCATAGCTACACATTGTAATTCTTAATCATAATTAATGAAAGCATCATATCACAGAAGAGTGAAAAAAATTCAAGATTGATGGAAGGTTAAAACACTGTTGAAATCTGTCATGAAAGGTCATCTAATTTATTTTGAATGTCTGTTATACCAATTATGTATAGTTATTAAATGCATCACACTATGTAAGGCTATACAAAATGGCTCTCTCACTCTCTCTCAAAATTTCTATATCCAAGTAATATTATGAGATGCATCTTAAAATAATTAACAAGTGTTAAAACTGGAAATCTTCATAGTATGGTGATTGAACAAATATTCCTCCAATTTTCTGTGCATGCCAACCTAGGTTCTGTCTATAGAAACCCAACTGAGTTCAGTCTATTTGAACCCAACTGGGATCAGTTTACGGAGACCCATCTGGGGTCACTTTACGGAGACCCATCTGGGGTCACTTTACGGAGACCCAACTGGGATCAGTTTACGAAGACCCAACTGGAATCAGTTTACAGAGACCCAACTGAATTCAGACCCAAATGAGTTCAACAGAGCTCAGTCTATGGAGATACAACTGAAATCAGTCTGCACAGACCCAATTGGATTCCATCTACACAGACCCAACAAACACTAAAGTGCATAAACAAGAACTGGATTGCAAATGCGTGCCTTAGTAAGATATGTTTCCCTTGCATCAATTTATTCATTCATTTAAAGCACAGTTTATACACATCATTTGCTTCCTTGATCAGGGGTAGTTGAATAGATATATCTAATGCTAAACAATAGTCTTTCCTTCAAACTAATTTGCATATTAGGCAATCAAAACTCTTTCAAAAATACAAAACATCTACATGGATTTTCCTTAAAGGAGACATGTCTGATACAATCATTATATCATATGATAGAGGATATAAATCTTAACCAACTACCACAAACAGCAATTCAAAATCTTATTTCTATCTCAAATGATTCATCTTTAAACGAGACATAAAGTCTGATACAATCATTATTTCATATGATAAAGGATACAAATCTTAACCAACTGCCAAAAACCAGTAAGTCAAAATCTTATTTCTATCTCACGTTATTCATGTTTAAAGTTGACACATGGAGGCTGCCATTTTGTTCAATTCTTTATTGAAATATTGTGCATGATGACATAATTTTCCAATAGGGACATGTATTTCTTTACAAATGTACCTACATTTTTTATTCCCAAATGATGCGACACAAAGTTTTGACAGAATGTTTTTGTTAATTTTATGTGTACACAAAAAACTTTTTGACCCTTACATAAGAAAACAATTCTCATAACCTAGAAATCTTGAAGTAGATTATAAAGAAATACAAAGCATTTCAAGATCCTGCTGAGCTGATGACATCATAATCTGCATGTTTTGAAATCAAAATGGCGACTCCCATAGTACTATTTAGTAGTAGAATAAGTTATTAATAATTATCAAAATTGTGTTAGATTGCTTAAGAGGGTATGAAACTTGGTCAAAAAAATGTATTATTTTTAATGCTATCATATGAAATAAGGATTGTGTCAGACTTTATGTTTCCTTTAACTACTCTGGAGAATGTTAAGTGTTTATTTTCAATTTCGGTATTAATGATACTTATGTTCTCTTGGAGTAATTTGAAAAGAATTTACATGGCTCAGACATGTGAGTGATGATTTAAAAAAGTAGCTGAAATTGATGAATTTTCTCATCAAATTAGCAACGTATTGTCAATTTTGCAGAAAATAGGTGAAATTAGTTTGGAAAATAGCTGCAATCAGCTAAATAGCTGGTCTCACATGCTGAAATTGATCAATCTTCTCATCAAAATAGCTAGGTATTGTCAATTATGCAGAAAATAGGTGAAATTAGCTTGGAAAATAGCTGCAATCAGCTAAATAGCTGAAGTCTCACATGCATGATCATTCTAATTTCAAGTCTACAAATTTATCTTACGATTTGTTTACATCATTACAACAAATGTACCCTTCTACTTTTGACATCCATATTCTGGATTTAATATTTTATTTTTATATAAAAACAAAAGAAAATTACATAATATAAAGCAGTTTTACGCATATCAATTAATAATCCTCTATCTTCCACAAATATTTGTACATTTTGCACTTGAGCAATAACTCTATTTCGAAAATAAACGATGAATGAATTGCTGTTCTTCAGACGATACGAGTGCAAGGATTTGACGACTAATGAAGGTAAGTTACGCAATGGCATTGGCTTCTGGCAGGAATGCTTCCCAATGCTTAATCATCTAATGGTTGAAGGAGAAAAACAAAGAAAAAGATGAATTAGTTACATCTGTTGAGAGAATATTTCCAAAATGAAGTTGAATATTTACACTCAAACTGTAAAGATGAAAAGTGATCTATACTTTGCTTTATGAAATGCTGCTTGAGCCAGATAGATGCAGGGTACCAATGACTAAAAGGGACATAAACAAGATAACAAGGGCTGGTCAGGCAGCATGGAGTTTGAGGGATTTTCACTAGTGCTGTCACAACATGGCTCTTATTATGTATCAATTATTCGGAGAAAAATATCGCGATATTTGGTATATCGCAATACTTTTAAAAAACTGACCCATGACACAAATTGCTAATATCACTTCTTTTATGTTGAACGCAAGAAAAAACAATCTGCAGATCGTGTGACTATTATGTTCATCACGCACGTATTTGATAATTCAAGCAACATGACCATGAATCATCAAAGTGAGAGCCTGAGATCTGAGGCACGTTCTGGGCCAATTTTTTCATTCTTTTTGCCAACAACTGATTTTTAATTAGTTTTTGTTTGTTATGTGTCACATTATTTTTGCCAACTAATACTGATTTTCAATTAGTTTTTGTTTGTTATGTTTCACATTATTTTTGCATATTTTTAATGGCCAAAACTTGACTTTTAGATTTAATAACCTAATGTTATAATTGTAACATACGAAGTAGCCTAGCCTAATTGCGCGAAAATTTTTTTTTAGTTGAGTATTAGTTTTTGGTATCGCGATATGTCGCCAGAGGCATATTTCATGTCATAGGAAAAAAAGATATCGCGATAATCGACATGTCATAACAGCACTAGTTTTCAAATGTAATTTAATCAGTACATACAGTAGCATACCTGCATCTTTTTATATTGAGGAACTGTAAACAACATGGTTTGTTTGTTTGTTGAGAAAATATGGAACAGTCTTTGAGCCAAACTTACATAAAGACAAAGAGCACAGAAAGCAGGATGAGTAATTAAATTATGATTTTGTGAAAAACATTTAGGGTGCAAAAGGGGCAGGACAGAGCACCCCACTCAAAAAGTTAACTAGGGGCCTAAAATAATATAATGATTCCCATATCATTATAATGATTTCCATATCAATATATTCAATGTTTTTCTATAAAGCTACTTTGATGACATCTCCAAAGATCCTGTACAAATTGAATGAAAACTTTTAAGTAGCACACAGGGACAACATGTGCTCATATGTAATAAGTTCAGAGTAACATACAGCAACTTGGAAATAAGCACATGAAAACAGGGACAACATGTGCTCATATGTAATAAGTTCAGAGTAACATACTGCAACTTGGAAATAAGCACATGAAAACAGGGACAACATGTGCTCATATGTAATAAGTTCAGAGTAACATACAGCAACTTGGAAATAAGCACATGAAAAGAGAGACAACATGTGTATGTTAAGTTCAGAGTAACATACTGCAACTTGGAAATAAGCACATGAAAACAGGGACAACATGTGCTCATATGTAATAAGTTCAGAGTAACATACAGCAACTTGGAAATAAGCACATGAAAACAGGGACAACATGTGCTCATATGTAATAAGTTCAGAGTAACATACTGCAACTTGAAAATAAGCACATGAAAACAGGGACAACATGTGCTCATATGTAATAAGTTTAGAGCAGCATACAGCAACTTGGAAATAACCACATGAAAACTTTCATCTAGCAAACAACAAACTCAAGGAACCACATGGTAACTTGAAGATAGCACATGACAAACTTAACACACAACAGCTATAGCATACACCATGACAAGCTCCTAGCAAGACAGGCATGTTCCTCACAAATTTGCCGAGGGTTAAAATCACTAAGTGGTGATACCCCACTAAGAAATCCCCTACCGGCAGGGGAAAGTGGGTCACTTCTTCCAGTACTATCCTGTCAATATTGTATCTCTGAATTGGTAGAGGTAGGGGTTAACAAAAAAAAACATAGTTCCATTAGTCTGTCTTTCACAAGAGCTATTCTTCAACACAAACCCAAACTACTCACACAACAAAAATTGTGAGGTGTAAGTTTCTGTGTATAACACTCCAGCTGATCGTTTTTGATTGATCCACCTACAAAGTAGAGCTGTGAATGTTTAGGGATTTTAGTAAATGTGCACACACCAAAAAAAGAGAGGGTGTATCGTTAACACGATTTAGTACCGTAATTTTCTAAATACACCCAAATTACTCCCTATTGTAGTAAAAAAATCACGCAACCAGTATGGCAAAAGTATTGACTCCCATTGCCCAAATAGACGCTGGAATTTTGCTTCCAAAATCGTGAAAAGTTTACTTCTACAGCATAAATCATCATTTTTAGGAAAAATATGCATGGAAATTTAGTTTATAAAGAACAGAAAACTTCCCTGCAATGTCATTTAATCCCAACATCACGTAACTTTTTTGCCATACTCGGTAGGGCTTTCACAGTGAAAATCTTGCACACTATGATACCCGTAAAACATTTAAAACAACGCCATCACCCTGAAAGTTCTAATCATACCAGTCCGCTCAAAGAAATGGCCGCCATCTTTGTGAAGCACGCAAATTTCAGCACCGATAAAACCTTTTTCTGTTTGTTTATTTTGCAATATTTTTTTCTTTCTTGTAAAATTGATTTGACTCATCAGGTAATATTTACATGTAAATGAACTGATTGTCACGATTTAAGTATTTTTCAAGTGTTTTTTAATCAATTTAACAGCTTGTAAAACGAGCCTTGATTGAGTGGGATTTAAAGCCTTACATTATGGCCTATTGTTAGTTTTACAGTTTACTGCTGCACATTCGCGGTTGCATTTCACAAGTTACTCAGATTTCAGCAAAATCAAAGTGCAAAATATCCCATTCATAGGTGATTACTGTGCATTTGTGATTCTCACATTTAAAAAGGATTATGCTAATCGGGTTTACACTTTGTAAAAGTCATTGATTGGAATATTGTCAGCCGCATGTGATTTGAATCATGAATGACATTTGATTTTCAAGGGCAAGACTTGCTATGAAAAACGATTACTCACAATGAGCATTTAATAAACGTTTACAAGGATTTGCGAGCGTGTAGCGTGTACATGCTAAACAGTCACAGCTCTACTACAAAACCTAGAAAAGTTGAACAATGGCACATTTGATACAGAATATGAACATTACAAACCTTTTGTTGATGTTCCATTAAAGATTCTAAGTATGTAATGATCACAGATCTGAAGTCTTGAACACGATTTTTCTGTATAAAGGGAACAAAATAAGATGCTTATAAAATAAAGTAAAAATCTCTAAACCATGGAAACACTGTGAACTTTCCCAAAATCCATGTACTGTATATATTGATCAACTATCAACATTTGACCTTGCTCTGCTCATTCATTAGTTAGAAGAGCTTGTCGCAATATGCTCTACCAGCTCCTGATTGCTTGAAGCGAGCTTCTTGGAGCATCAAACATGCTCATTAGTTATGTTAGCTTGTGTAGTTCCAAGTGCGAGCTTGCTAAAAATTATGACTTAACATATCAATGACAAGCTTCCTGCATACTTACAGTAAGCTTGTAATGTCTTTAACAATTTAAGAAAGCTGTGTACTTATACAACATGCTTGCAACAACACTAAAAAAATATATAAAGATATAAAAAAACTAACAAAACTAGCTATCTTTTTACACAGAAAGTTTATGTTTCAACTTGATAGGGAAATTTGAAAGAAGTTCCTCCATACTTCCCATCAAAAACACCATAGGGTCATTCTCTGGCTGGTCACTCACGTAACGTACCAGAGAATGGCTCCACCAGGCCCCTATTGGGTGTCCCAGGGATCTACTCCAGCCATTCGCCAGCTGGTCACACACGTAACATACCAGAAAATGGCATCCCAGGGATCCACGCCGGTCATTTTCTGGTTGGTCACACATGTAACGTACCAGAGAATAGTCCCACCAGGCCCCTAGGGTGTCCCAAGGATCCACTCAGGTCATTCTCCAGCTGGTCACATATGTAACATACCAGAGAATGGCCCCATACAGTTTATCATTTTTGTTCAGTAAAAAAGTGTAAGATCAGTTTAAAAATACTTTCATACAGGGTGTGTACCATTGCAAGAGTGTGTAACCCTTTACAACTACAAGAAGGAAAAAAACAAGGAAAATTAAGAACCACCCATGTTCCCATCTCAAAACTTCAGTGGAAAAATCCTGGCTACTGGTATGTACTGTATGTACATGCAGACCTAGACAAAGCCATAGTTCCATCAGTTATAACCATGGAGAAAATGAGAATCATAAAAGATTTCTTAGGTATATTTGGTAAAAAGTGAAAGCCACATTGTGTCAGATCAATGCTCTAAAACGTCCCCTCCACATAATTAACCTGTCTGAGTTAGATGATTGACAGCTTTTTCAACCAATCACCGCATGAATTTGCCAAGCAATAAAATCTGCGTTAGAAGTGGGGCAAACAGCCTACGCGATACCTGTACAGTACAACCAGCTAGTGGTGGTGCACACTCATGTAGTCAATGCAATTTACTGTCAAAACAAATGTACACAGACTGCAAAAAAACAAAAATTGCACTTATAGGCCCACTGCGGGCTTTGTAAATATGATTGCTATACCCAGAACACTGAGCAAACTGAATTTTGTTTATCCCTTTGCTAAAAACTCTAAAGATCTGGAAAAGTGCCATAAATGGATTAAAGCTTACGGCAAGCCTCGCGAACATCTAAATGTCAATGTGATGCATGAGTGCGGATTTGAGGTTTGTTTGCCCACACCCAGTTACCATATTGCTATGGTGGGTGTGGCTTATTTCGCAACTCAGAGACATTAATTGTATGATAAATAGTACACTAAATTGCGAAAATTGCAAACATGTGGTAAAGTGTGAGCATATAAAGATGTATTTACTACATTAATCTAATATCTGTCGAATTTTCGACCATTTTATTCAGAACTGTGGGAAACTTAATTCCAACTCTACATACATGTGGGTGAAATGAACATCTTAAACATAATAATTAGCCATGCTGCCTTTTGTAAACTACAGTAAAATATTCTTTACAATCCATAATAAAAATACACATATTTTGATGCTTTTGAGCTGTCTCCTCCTTGCATGCAATACAAATTTTAGATTCATCAAAAATTATCAGTCCTAGCTAAACAACTACTGTAAATGATGCTATTTTGATCAATCTAAGACCATTCTAATCAGAATTTAGCATTCTAGTTACAGTAGTACAAAATAAAACAAATTTTTGAAACCCCCCCAATTCCCTCTGCACGATATATTACACTGCACTGTATTAAAGAATTTTCTCAATGTTTTCTGTTTGAAATACAGTACATCCACATTTTCCAAGTAACAAGACATTTGAAAGTTCAATCACGGATGAATACCTGCTACCTATATCGTCTATATAGCAACTGAATGTTCTTCAATTAAAACCGCTTGTTTTATATTGTTAGCAATTGGTAGTTCAATTCCATTAATCATTAACATTGCATAAACAAAGCTATTCTTTACTGCATGTACTGTAAATCACTTCAGGAAATGACTTTCTAAGACATAAATCAATACACCAAGATAAACTCCTAAGACAATCTTGGAACATTTACTGAAAAACAAAATAGAAATTATTCAAATGAAGGTCGTTAATTTATTAACTTTTTTAAACAGCTCTCTCCTAGAATATAGTTTCCTGGAATTGATTTTAAAGTGAGTGGTATTGAGTTCATATTTGAGGTGAAGGCTTTCATAGAAAAAACATTCTTGAAAAGACTTAAAGACACACTTCAAAGAAATAAATTTGTAAGAGGTGGGAGTGCAAAAAAGAATTTAAACAGTTAATTAAGCATTACTTAAAATAACAGCTTAACTTGTATCATTAACTTCTTTAAGATCATGTCAGATCATCCAATCTCTTGCAATTTTTAAAACAAATCTAAAGACACATCTCATGTCCAAAAATTTAATGTATACATATGTGGGTGTATAGGTAGGCTCCTATGTATTTTTTTTTTTTTTTTTTTTTTTTTTTTTAATTGTTATTCCTTTAACATTGTGAGCATCATATAAATCTTATTTATTATTATTATTATTTAAGGAACTTTTCGTTATTATCTTCTAACTATAAGTCAGAGGTAACACATTCATGTTTTACTTGCTAGCTAGTTGTTTAAAGGACACATGCCTATACAGACACCATAAAAAAAAAAAAAGGGGGTACAAATTCCAGAATGCATTGACCTTCTCTCTAAACAAAAATGTATCAAAACCACCACGAAAACAAATACAACTATTACAATATGTATATTTTTTTAAATGTTACTAAATACTTACTTCAAATCTGTTCACTTCCCTTCTAATTGTTTTTGAAATAGCTTCAAAATCTTTTTGACCATTTTCAACCTTCGTCTCTAACTGCAAGAAAAAGAGAAACAATACGGATATAAACTTAGTTGAATTTATGAACACTGGAAAGAAAAACAACAAAAAAACATGAGATGCAAAATGTTCTATGATCTGTAGAAAGGATTAAACATTTTCAAGAAGTAAGAACAATACAATTCATATTTACATATGATCATTTTCATTGAAAAATTAACAACTTTTTCTTTGGAGACAATCTAAATTATTACCACCAGCAAAGAACTTAGACAAAGGTTATGGCTTTGCTGGCTCTTGCCTCGACTCGCCACCATATTTCAAGAAGAAAAGAAGAAATTCTGATACAATTTGGTTTTGGTCAGTGGCATAGCCAGCATCCAAAATGTTTAACCATTTAATTACAGTGTATTGATGTTTTAAATGATTTTTTTTTTTAAAGGGGGGGGGGGAGGGGGAGGGGTGGGGAGGGCGGTTTTCAAATGACCTTGCTAAAACAATTTATGAAAAAGTGTGTGTGGGGACCCACTCCATCTTGGCTTCACCACAGTTTGTGTCTCAGTAATATAAGGTAAACAAAGGCTCTATCTAATTGTGAGCTAGCAGGTATCAGTTATTACAAAAAAAAAACAACAACAACAAAACTTTCTAAACACTTCGCCACCATAATTATGCTTTTCCTACATAGGAAAATCCTTTGTAAATCTATGCATATTATATTACTATCATTATAATTGCAAGGAGTCGTCACAAAGAAATACTGGGTACACAAAATCCTGTCAGCTTTGCTTCAATTGTGAAAAAAAACATCAAAAGAAATAGTGAAACGAAACGCAAAAGAAGAAAGATGCGTACAGCCGTAGAGCTGCTTTTTGCATCAATACACTGTAATTAATTGGATAAATTCTGCTTCAAAAATCATAATTTTCTTTCAGCAGAAAGTAGAAATTTCAAAATGTGATATGGTAAATATTGCTACAGGTGTTCTGTGTGCCTAGAACTGATTTCCATCAACCCTGCTATAGAATTCTTGTTGAGGGTTGCAATGGGGCACAGCTGGAACCAAGAACAATCAGACAAAGAAGTTCTTATTTGTCTTTTAAAATTGGGTGAATTGACAATACTTCAAACACGATATTCGATTGTTGCACATTAAGCTAGAGGGTGATGAACTTCAGTTGTTGAACTCTGTAAGTCATAGGCTTGGATCATTTCTTGCCAGCACTCTAGGGTAAGATCAACGAGTCCGTGCAGTAAATTCTGATGGTGCACACTTATCTAAAGGACCTAAGTAAACAATTTCCATTGGATTGGCACATATCTAACATGCCACAATCACTCAATGTTTTCTAAGAAATGGAACATTTAAATGATGACATAATATGTGGAATTTTCAATATCTCTTTTGTGTAATAACTAAGACTCTCTGCAGTGATGAGAGATATTGTTCAGCTTTGACAGCTCTTTTCCCAGATATTGCATGACTACAAATTATTCTTCGGGATATATGTCTGAGAGAGTAAATACTTGAAATGCTTGAACTCTGGGTGTAGTAATTAAACTTCACCGCAGATGTCATACATCAAAAATGACACCACAAAAAGACATGTTAATTCAAGATAAACAAAAATCGCATTCGTAATAAATAAAGACAAACGTAATAAAGGGTTCCGTTAAACACTTAGCGGAAAATGAAAAGTCTGCTATTAATTGATCATGTTTATCAGAAAATGAAAAGTCTGCTATTAATTTGTCATGTTTATCAGAAATGAAGTCTGCTATTAATTTGTCATGTTTATTAGAAATGAAAAGTCTGTAATTTGTTTATCAGAATGTTTATCAGAATGAAAAGTCTGCTATTAATTTGTCATGTTTATCAGCTGACCAAGATTATCAAAATAGCTTTAAAAAGCTTTTGCAATTCAATTTGTTTCATATTCCCATGGTCACACATTTGTAATTAATATGATAGAGGACAATTGGACTAACAAATTGGTGAAAAACCAATGTTGATATCTTCTTCGTACAAGAGAGTTATTCAAGTTTTAAATCTCTACGGAGTCTACAAAAATTGTGCACAAAGAGCTAGGGTAACAGGCATGGGTGTACATGTACACTGTAGGTATGGTCACCTCTGAGGTGGGGGAGGGGAGGTTAAGAACCCCAGGAATCTCCTTGTTAGAAGCGGAAAAATAGCACTAGTAAATTAAATTTCTATCGAACAATGCTGCTAATCAGTAAATATCCTTGGGAAAATTTCCATCAATTATCAAAAAATTTCTATCATTTTTGGGAAACCTTTTGTCAATTTGCAGGAAATTTTACAAAAACTTCCAAATTTGTATATCTTATGTTGATAATTTCCCAATTTTACCTCCCAACCGAAAAAAAAAGCATGCGGCCGGGCATGTGAAATCATCTAGAGAAGGGGGAGGAGGGAGGGGGGGAGGGAGGGGGACAGTTTCCTCCTATGCGTCTGTTAACAGGGTAAGTGTGACATCATCCCATTACATCCCCCAAATTCTTTGTGTATTCTACTAAACAAATGTGTCATAAGGGCGATGTTCATTCTTATCAAAATGATTTTACTACGGTTTATCACTATGAGTACAAAAATGTTTAGTTACAACGCCATGTAAATTTGGTCCTTAATTTAACAATTTCAATGAAATACATACAGTAAATAAAATATTATTTACATGCTGCTTGGCAAGGATACTGCAGTAACCACTATTATAATTAAATATTTCACTTCTTTTTTTTTAGCTTTATATGGCTACTTTCCAAACATCTTCATGGATATTAAAAACTCTTTAATGCTTTTACCAAAATATCGACCCTATTGAAATTTAAAGCTTGAATCAGAATCACAGTAAATTAGACTCTTATGATTCTGCAACTAATGAACAGTACACAAAAGCGCAACTTTCTGCAGGAACAAAGAGTCGATAACTTACAAAAAGGTGACAAAAAGTCATTGTACTAACAAAGAAATTCTAGCCACATGTATAACTGGTCTACAGTGACCTTTACTGAGGCATGCAATCAATTTTAATACGCGAAGCATTTCAATATAATTCATCAGATTTCAAAAATGGGTGATTCACCCTTGAAATTTGCATGTAATCAACACAGTACAACTTATCTCAACATTAGTTATTATAACAGTCTGAAACACATTTTACAGATTTGAAGTAGTCTCTGAATCACTTTTGTGTTACTTCATCTTACGTTACAAGATCATATTCAAGATGTAAATTTACACAGCTTTACAAATCTAAAGATGACGAACATACATCAAAAGAGAAGAACGAACGAAAAAGGAGATGAATTGAGTAAGGCATGTCTAAAATCAAACACTATCAGATTTAAACCATGTTGAATTATATTCGAGACTTTATAAATGTCTGATATCAAACACTATAAGATTTAAACCATGTTGAATCATATTCGAGACTTTATAAATAATGTCCGATATCAAACACTATAAGATTTAAACCATGTTGAATTATATTCAAGACTTTATAAATAATGTCTGATATCAAACACTATAAGATTTAAACCATGTTGAATTATATTCATGGCTTTATAAATAATGTCTGATAACAAACACTATAAGATTTAAACCATGTTGAATTATATTCGAGACTTTATAAATAATGTCTGATATCAAACACTATCAGATTTAAACCATGTTGAATTATATTCAAGACTTTATAAATAATGTCTGATATCAAACACTATAAGATTTAAACCATGTTGAATTATATTCATGACTTTATAAATAATGTCTGATATCAAACACTATAAGATTTAAACCATGTTGAATTATATTCGAGACTTTATAAATAATGTCTGATATCAAACACTAAGATTTAAACCATGTTGAAGTATTCGAGACTTTATAAATTTAAAATGTTGTATTCGAGACTTTATAAATATCAAACACTATAAAATTTAAACCATGTTGAATTATATTCAAGACTTTATAATTAATGTCTGATATCAAACACTATAAGATTTAAACCATGTTGAATCATATTCGAGACTTTATAAATAATGTCTGATATCAAACACTATAAATTTAAACCATGTTGAATTATATTCAGACTTTATAAATAACTGATATCAAACACTATAAGATTTAAACCATGTTGAATTATATTCAGACTTTTATAAATAATGATTTAAACCATGTTGATAGACTTTATAAATAACTGATATCAAACACTATAAGATTTAAACCATGTTGAATTATATTCGAGACTTTATAAATAATGTCTGATATCAAACACTATAAGATTTAAACCATGTTGAATTATATTCAAGACTTTATAAATAATGTCTGATATCAAACACTATAAGATTTAAATCATGTTGAATTATATTCGAGACTTTATAAATAATGTCTGATATCAAACACTATAAGATTTAAACCATGTTGAATTATATTTGAGACTTTATAAATAATCTCTTAGCGGGGGGGAGTGCCTAGCTTAAATTTTGGGGGGGCTTTTAAAAATTCCCTAAAAACACATCTTTATCACGACGTTCACCTCCCTCTTTTGGTCCAATTTAAAAGGTTTTTGCTTCTCGGTTGAAAATTGAAAACCAAAATTAATGATTTTTTGGTCAATACAAATAAAAAATGGCAACATGTTATGATTCATTTGATATTTCAGTTAATTGTATTTATATGGCTTTTACAAAATTTGGGAGGGATTAAGACCTTTTTTTTGGGTGGGGAGGAGGGGCTAAGCCCCAACAGCTTCCCTTCCTTGGGCATGCCACTGTCTCTTAGCTCAAAATTTAAAGGTAAAATATATATCAATTCGATCAAGTTCAGAGCTAAGAGGTTTCAAAAGGAAAAAATGTCATAAATTTAAAATGATTGCTTAATTTTGCATATAGTTTGGACCTTAAAATAAATTTCACTTTCACTTGATAAACTTTTAAACATTGCATACATGTATATAATTATAAGCTCAATTTATGCAAAAACAAAAATTTGCAGTCAATATTTGGAAAATTATTCAGTTTTTTTGTTGTTTTTTTCTTTCCAAAATTATAATTACAGAAAAATATCTGCAAATACAGTGAGTCATGGAGGGAAACTTCCCTTTCTTAGACATGCCACTCACTGTCTCTTAGCTAAACATTTGAAAGTAAAAGCTACATCAATTTGATCAAGTTCAGAGCTTAGAGGTTTCAAAGGGAGAAAATATGTCATAAAATTAAAATGATGGCTAATTTTACATATACTTTGGACCTTAAATTAGATTTCACTTTCACTAAGAGTGCTGAAAACCCATTTATTTAAGTTGTATTTAAGTGTTGGTCATTAAGAAAGAGAAAATTCATTTTCAAAGAGATACATAAACATTGTGTTGGATCTGCAAATATGACATCACATTATACACTGCAGGTCACTTTTCAACACTTTTGCGCAATCTTTGAACTGCAATAACTCCTAAACGGAAAAAGATATCAACATGATTTTAATACCATATTGTTTCTTTCATAGTCCTATATCATAAACATGAAATGAAAATTCACAGCAATATTCTTTAAATCTATTATTTTTAACAAATAGAGGGATTTAATCACGTGACTTTAATTCAGCTGGAAGCCATTTTGCAGGAAAAGTGTCGTTGCATTTCACGTGTTTTCACACAGCTCAGTCACATCACACGTAAAACAATCATACTGTATGCTACCCTACCTACCAGTTCAAAGACTTTTACTGATAGCTGTTTTTTTTTTGGTTCACTTCCGATTTTACTTCATATTTCCGTTATGTCTTCACTGGCTATACAAAGAGTGACTTTTACGTGATTGTTCATTTTATGCAGACAAAGCCTACATACCTGATATAAAGCGCTCGCTGCAATCCTAAAGTTAGTGTGAACTGTAGGTAGAAAGCCGTTGCGTCGTACAGCAGAAACCCACTTCATACATGTCTTTTTACTCCCTGGCACACGTCTATTAGTGCAACCAACGGCACAGCAAAATTCCGGCATAATCATCTTACAGAAATAATCTCATATGACAACATGGAAAGGTTTGTAAGTCTAATCAAGTGTACAGCAGAAGACAGTGTTCTTGCATAACAAAATGGCAATGTAAACAAAGTCACGTGACCTCATGAGTCACGTGACCTCATGATGTCAGCTAAAACACCCTTATAGTTACAATGATAGTCTAAGGGAGCACACTATTTGCCTAAGCATTTCTTAAAGGAGCTGGTGGCCGAGATGTGAGGACGTATTTTTTGAGTCTCAAGAATATTCTAACACACTTTTCACGCATGTGATGGCACTGAAAATCTTTGATACGATTGTTCAAATGAATCATAAATACTTCTTATAAAAACGTAAGTACATTTTTTTTTTTTTTAAAGACCTTGCAAAATTCCGTTGATGGTTTGGTTTGTTGATGTTTAACGGCACCGCAACAATTATAGTCAAATGTACCAAGAGGGTGTTAATAAATTAAGGTCTTGAGTAAGAATAAAGAGGAAGAGAGGTGGGGTAAAGGGAAGGAGGGAGGAAAGGTGAATAAGAAAAAAAGCTAAGGTAATAAAAGGGAGAAAGGAAGGAAAGGGAGGTAAATTCCTTTGACTTAGCAAAACATTTTTTTAATGCCCTCAATTTTTGTCCCAAGAGCTCCATAACCTTCATTAAAGGAGACACAGATGTAAAGTCTGACATAATCCTTATTTCATATAATAGAATTAAAAATAACAAATGTACTGACCAAGTTTCATAACTCCCGAAGCAATCTAACACATTTTTTTGTAATCATTACAAACTTTAAAACTACTACTTAATAACACCATGGGAGCTGCCATTTTGAATTCAAAACATGCAGATTGTGATGTCATCAGCCCAGCAGGATGTTGGAATGCTTTGAATTTCTTTATAATCTGCCTCAAGTTTTCTAGCTTATGAAAAAATTGTTTTCATTTTGTAATGGTCAAGGAAATTTTTGTGTACACATGAAATTATCAAAACACGCTATTAAAACTTTGTGTCACATTATTTTGGAATAAAAACTTTAGTCATATTTATTAAGAAATACATTATAATCATTATGTCCCAATTTGGGAAATTATGTCACCATGCACAATATTTCAATACAGAATTGAACGAAACACCAGCCCCCATGTGGACGATTTCAAACATGAATTACTTGAGATAGGAATAAGATTTTGACTTGCTGTGTTTGACAGATGCTTAATATTTGTATCCTCTATCATATGAAGTAATGATTGTATCAGACTTTTTGTCTCCTTTAATTGACATTTTCAACAGACAAAACTTCAAACAAAATTGCACTGCTGCTAAATCTTGAAATGTTGTCATGAGCAACAATGGACAAAACTCTTTCAATGAAAATTCTGCAAGTTGGTTACTTTCAAGCCTCTTCACTTATCATATCTTAAGTTACAAATTAGGTGTTTATGTCTCTTCAGACACGGGTGCGTCAACCTCTTCGGAGGAAACTATTCCTGACAGGAAGAGTCACTCTGCGTGATTTGTGGTAACACTATTACTCAATCATGCCACATTCCTTGTTCATTGTTGATACGTCTGGAATTAAATTACTTATTCAAGGATTAAACATAAACACCAGAATGGCAGGTTAAGGACCAAACAAATTATGTCAGGAAGTTGGTTTATGGCTTACATCCAAATGAATATCATTTCACCCTGGTATCTGGATAAATGACATGACACTCCCAGACTGTAAATAACAACTGGTTGTATCATTACAGCATATATTCAATCCATACAGTATTAAACAAAGGTTGAGTAGCGCTGTTGTAGTAAGAAATAGAATATGATTGCACACCTATCAAAATCAGGTGGTAATGGGGTTTGGTGGGGGGGGGGGGGATGGGGAGGGGGAATTGGGGGAGGGGGAGGGGAATTGGGGAAAGGGGAAGGGTGGGAGGAAATGGGGGGTTATGCATGAAATCATTTTTAAGAACAAATATACATTTGACAAAGAGTGAAGTTTTGACAAAGAGTGAAACTAGTCATAACTGAAGCAAAGGAGGAATGCAAGTAACATAGGGATTGCAGTACAATTGACCACACATGTCAAGTGAATTATTCCAATGAACTATGCACACAAAAACAAATATTTAAAACCTTATCAATTTTATAAATCATGCCACATTCCTTGTTCATTGTTTACAAAGAAAAGATAATTACCTGATTAATTATTCAATGCGAAATGGAGGGGGACACCTTTCCTAATCTCAGACCGAGGAAAATTCACAAAACAATTCTTTTCTCTAGTAAACTCATATTCTTACCAAGCTAACAGACACATTGACTGAGGAAAGACATCACAATCAGGTCTCTGCATACTTTTTATTTCTCTCCCTAATTCACACACACGTCATCACAAACCGAGGTCTTTCTTTTCTTTCTATCTTCACCTTGCACAAACATTTTTCTTTTATTATTTCATATTCTGACTATCATCCAGAACATATCCTGAGAAAACATATTCACAATTTGCAAAATACACAAAAGAAACATTCAATATTTAAAGGAAAGGTATCGTCTCATAAATAATTCAGAAGTGAACGCAGCCGTTCTGGTAACGTCACATCCGGTTTTCAATTTTCATTATTGACTGCAAGAAATCTGTGACGTTATCGCATGAAGGCCCCTAAGTTTGATCCAGCGGACGTGTGATCCATAACATCGCATATTTCTTGTGATCAACAGCCAAAATTGACAACCGGAAGTGACATTACCCTCACAGGGGCGTTCACTTTTGTTGGACGGTACCTTTCATTTAAGCAAATGCAAAGCTTGAATTTTTCATAAAAGTTCAAACAAATTTAAAGATATTATCTCTTTTAGTCATGATTCACAATCTCTGTCAAGGACTACTGGCTGTTATGTACACGGCATGAAAAGTACATTAACAAGGGCAACGACAGGATTTTACATGGCAAGATTTAATGTTGAAACGCTAAAGACACCTATTGCATGTCAAACTAAGCATGTTCGGTTAGATTGTATTAAAGGACATGAACATTTTAAACTAGGATATTTCTCAATATACTGATCAGCAAAATTTGAAACCTAGAAAAACAAAAGATTTTATTTATATTTAACAAATGCAAAGCTGGAATTTGTCATTAAAATTCGAATAAGTTTGAAAGTATTAATCATCTAACCTACACTTTGTGATTCATGATCTCGGTCAAGGACAACTGGATGTTATGTAGTCAGAGTGCAGAGTACATTGACAACGATAATGACAGGATATTGCATGGCAAGTTTTAGGGTGATTCAGGAGTCATGCTCATATGCGAAAGGTACCAGGTTCAATTCCCAACGCAAGCGCTGCATTGTGTCCTTAAGCAAGACACTTTTACACTAGTTCACTCAGATGTAAATGAGTGGGGAGTTGACCTGTAATGGACTGGTGTCCTTTCCAGGAGTCTTAACCTCTCATCTGCTTGCGCCATGGAAACCAGGGATAAGCACTGGCCCTATGGCTCAGATGGATTTAACAAACATCAATAATGTCATTAATGTTTCAGTGGACTTTCTAAAAAACGGAAAATAAAAGATATAATGCACCACTAAATCAAAGCGCATTAAAGATCCACTCAACAGTGTACGTCATTTTTTGTACTAAAAGTGATTGCATCTCACACGTGATTGATTTTTTTAATCACTGAGCCACATTGGCATTGACAACAGGGTTGAAAAAACCACACGCCCGCTTGCCATAGGCGAGGAAAAATAAATTGTGGCGAGTAGAAATATTATAATATACTGTGGTACTCACCACACTTGAATGATTAGTTCAGTGCACAAGCATGTTTATCTGATATAAAAGAGGACTTCAAAAGAAATAAAATGGTGAAGAAAGCATTCAAAAATCTTATTCTGTTAAATAGATATTAAAGTTTAAAGTGTGGTATCATTTGTGTAAAAACGACTGAAATCAGACTAGTTGTGATGTCATAGCCTCAGATTCCTCAAAAGTCTTTATGTATTCTATCATATTTTGTCCTGCAATTATGTGGCTTAAAAACCATGGGATATGTCAGGAAAGTAGTAAAACTTAATCTAGAAAGGGTATTTATGATATACCACCTGAAGAAAGTTTGAGGGAAAATAAATTAAATAGGGAAAAAATTCAATAAACTTTCTTTAAAATACATAAAGACTTTGAGGAATCTGAAGCTGTGACATCACAACTAGCCTGATTTCAGTCGTTTCTACAGAAATGATACCAAACTTTAAACTCGAATATCTACTTAACGGAATAAGATTTTGCAATGCTTTCTTCACCATTTTGTTTCTTTTGAAGTCCTCTTTTATATGAAATGGACTTGCTTGACCACTGAACTAATCCTGTAATAAAGCCATGGCGAGTGAAAATCTTATTTTGATATTCATAATGAATTGTTTTATTGCAGGTAACACACTTACAAAACTCTTTGTGTGTTGTTTTATTTCTCTACTAAAAAAATGCCCCTTCAACTCCACACCCACAAAAAAGGTGGTATTCCAAAATATAAATCAAAATTTTGCCATTAGCTCCCAACTTTGAGATGTCCTGCAAATTTTTACGTATGTACGGGCATGAAGTCGGGCCCAGGAAAAGGGCAATACAGAGGCATACCAGTAGCGTGAAATGTTCAAATTTCAGTTGCAATGTTGCCGAGGAGTTAAAAACACTTGGCGAGTCTAAGTAATGGTTCTATCCTATTTACTCAGCAAGTTATTCAAATGATTGGCGAGTGACTTTTGTTTTTTCCAACCCTGGTTGACAATATTCGTTCGAGTTTTTACACCCACAAACTTTTACAACTGCAAAGTGCAAATATTGTTGTTGTTGTTGTTTGTTGATGTTAACAGCACCACCACATTCAGAGTCAAATGTGCCAAAAGGGTCTTAGAAATCTAAGGTGCAAGGGTTACAGTAGGACAGTATTAATAACAAAGGAGGGAATAGAGGTACGTAAAAGGGAGGAAGGAAGGATAGGATGGTAGGATAGAAAAGGGGGGAGTGTGGGTATGGATTAGATCAGGTAGAATAAGTTGCTATTGTGGAGAAAGGTGATGATGTTGGAGGAGGGATTTTTCTTGAAAAGATCAGAAATGGAGGTGGAGGAGAGGAGAGAGATCTGGAATTCAGGTATAAGGGACAGGGAGGACAAGCAAGGGACAAATTTTGATAGGGTTTCTACCTTATTTGAAAATCAAATAATCATATTGACCTTGATAAATAATTATTCTATAATCATTTTACCAAAGAAATATTAAAACACAAACTGCTTTATCAAAATCAAATATGCTTCAGACTTTCACTATGAATCCTTAAAGGTACATTATACATTCATCACAACAAAGATTTTTTTTTTACAATTCTGAAATAAATGACCATGGGAATCCACATGCTTTTGAGTAAATGTTTAAACAATGCCATTATTACCTTAAAAATGATCTTGTATCTCTTTCAAAGCTATAAATAGGAGACTCAGCATCAACAGGATTTTGGCAACAGACAACAGACTGGTGAATGCTTCAGGGCATTCATGATTGTGCTACAATAACGCTTGAAAATCACAAAGCATAAGCGGGTATGGTCGTAATTATCAAAGGAATGTATAATTTACATTCTCAAACACATTCACTTCATTATCTAAACCACTCTTGAAAGACAAATATTTTATTTTAAATCTGAATTTCCCAAAGATGAAATCACAAAGCAAACACATAGGGGAATAATCTTAAAGGTGATAGCCATTCGCTTTATGATTCCATATCTGATGTTTGCACACAAAGACGAAATTAAGGCTTCAGCATCTGCCATATGGACATGTTGAAGGAATTTCTTTATCACATGCTTTATAGAAAAGCCCCCTGCACTTCAATCTGCAGATCTATGCGAACTAGGCAATTATCTACGACATAGAACAATAAATTATGAGTAGCACTATCTATAAACTTTCAAAGGAGAACATTTAGCAAAAGTTTTGATTCATAAAAATTTCAGGCTTCTCAGTTTATGCAAAATTTGTAAAAGCATCTACATCACACCTCAACATTTTCATGAGAATTCTAAAAACATTCTTTCTGAAATTTGAGTCAGCTCTCTCAGATACTGCGATTTTGATAGAACACCTATACTTAATCATCCCCCCCCGAAAGAATGAGCATAATAAAAATGGTTTTGCTTCTTTGTTTTCAGCGGATACATGCGGGCCCGGCATGGCCCCCACATTGTGGGTCTTGTGAATCTCTAAGATACCGCATTTTTTATTGAATACTCATACTTAATCATCCCCCTCAAAGAAATGAGCATAATAAAAATGGTTGTGTGACAATGGCTTCATTGTGTTTAGCGGATACGTGCGGGCCTGGCATGGATCATCCATTGCTTTTTTCAATGTCACAACTTTTTGATACAGAGCGGCTGCTTTTGGCTGGACTTCTGAATCATACATCATAATTTTGATTAAAACTTGGCACATGAAGACTTAAATTATAACTGTAAAAAGGTCAATTTACATGCTGAAAAGTTTCTCTTTAACCCTCACTCTACCAGGGCTTTAAAAATAGCGACCCCAATTTTCGTAACTTTTTTTTTATATGCATTTTTGACAACTTTCCTTTCATTTTCTTTCGTTACAAGTTTGGTTAGAATAGATGCTAAGATATTTACCTTTTGAGTAATTAAAAGCAATTTAGGAAATATTGGACAAAATTATGCAAATTAAGCAATTTTTGGCTAAATTTGGTCAACAAATGGTCAATCTTTGCAGAAGTATAACTTCTTGTCAGTATTGAAAACAGAGATTTGTGTTACATATTTAGATTGTTTTTGAAATTTCCTTTCCAATGATACTAATCTATAATTTTTAGAAAGAAAGAAAAGATGAAAACACATCAAAAATGATAAAAGTCAAACGTCCCCTGAAAGCTGCAGCAGAAAAATAATTACGCAGTGGTCACGGCGAGACTCGAACCCGGAGCGCTCGCACGCTAGTCGCGTACATTTCCTCTGCGCCACGTGGTTGTTCAAATTGGAGAGGTGTAATTTTGTTCTTATAGGATAGGTTCTAAATAGAGGGGGGTATGCCTTTATTTACATATCAAATGAAAGGAAATTTCAAGCGCTTTCGAACGGCGGTTCAACAAAGCATGCGTGATGTAAGGTTTGGGTTACACAACTTTTTGAAAAAAACAGGTCAAAAATGGCAGAAATTCATGAAATTTTGAAGAAATTTCTCCAGAACAAGAGATTGGACGTAGGGATTATAAAAATTATACCAGAAACCAATACTATCATGTCTTAGGACTTGCGTGTTTGATTTTGAAGCAAACATGTGATCTTGAAATTATCGTAAGATGTAAAAGAGAAAAATTAAAAAATTGAATTTATCTTAGCAATAATTGAGTTTTACCCTTTTTCGATGTATTTTTTCTAAAAATTATGTAATATGACCTCTATAAAAAAGTTTCATTTTGTGAAAAAAATATCCGAGTACTTTAAAATGATACCAAGATTACTCTTATAGGACTGTGGTAAAGTCCCGATTTTATTTTTAGAAAAAGGTGGTTTGAAAACGGCGATACTATCGCCGCGTGGTAGAGTAAGGGTTAAGCCTACCCGCACACGACACTTAAGTTTGTCCTGAAAACTCAGGTATAACAATTACCACCCCGACTTCCTGTTCAGCGTATTGTGTTTCCAGTATAAACAATAATTGTTTATCTGTCATTCCCATGCACACCATAGCCAAGTAGCCCAAGTTTATTTGTGTGTATAAGATTACAGAAAGCCAGTGCTGAATAATCAGAGCACTTTTGTGATTCAAATCACTCATCCAAATACAATGCATTCACAGAAAGCAAGATTTAGTATTCTTGTGGAGGTCACTTAAACCACAGCATTGCAGAGCTTAATTCAAATGGTGTTAGGTGTCTTAGCAGGAGAAGTTTTTAAACTGGTGATAATAGCTGTGTATCTTATGCCTGAGGTAATATGTGCATTAACTGTGAATGATTGACAGACCATTTCTCCTAAGGAAAGATATTGCTTCATGTATAAATGATTTTGATTTGACTACTATATTTTCATAGTTTCAGTATGTTTTAAAACAACTTACCTAATGTTGTCTTTAAATGCCCATAGGCCTTTTAGAAAATGGCCATAAAAAGGGGATTCAACATGACTACCCATTTCACATCAACTAGGAAACTAATTATATTATTTGGAGTTGATGGGGCCATGGTTCATGATAACTATCCATTTAATATTAACTAGGATAAGTTACATTCTTTTGATTCATTGATTCTGCTGCCATTGAAGAATTAGTTCAGGAGTCAAGTAAGTCATATGAAAGAGGACTTAAAAAGAAACAAAATGGTGAAGAAAGCATTCAAAAATCTTTATCCGTTAAGGATATGGATATGTCAGAGAAGTAGTAAAAGATAATCTACAGTAGTAAGGGTAATTATATTTTGACACCTGGAGAAAGTTCTGAGCAAAAACAATTCAAATAGTAAAACAAACAAAAAGTACAGAACTTAGCTGGAATGGAAACCATTCTGTGGAAGGGAAGAGGAAGATGCAGGACCAGTTGGATGGACTGCGTGATGCTGAGGTGGTAAGAATTAAAAAGATGATCAAGAAATGAGATAAAAAAGAATGGAGGCATGTGCTTGCACAGTTGACGTCGTAGATGAAATGTTACTGGAGTGTGGGGTGAGTACATTATTAATTGTTACAAATGTAAATATAAGGGCCCCAATCATCCATAGTAAGACTCACTACAACAGTCAGTTCCACACATATAAAACAAAGCTTTAAACTGGAACATCTCTTTAACGGAATAAGATACTGAAGTTTCTTCACTATTTTGTATCTTTTAAAACCTTCTTCATATAAGATAAACTTGCTCAACCACTGAACTAATCTTTTAAGGTGTTGTAATGGTGAAGACTAATATGTTGTAGTAATAGGAGCCTTTCTCCATTCTTTGAAGTCAAACATTTTACCTCTGAAGTTAATTGTGATGACTACCCATTTCAAGGTTACTGCAATGAGTAATATAAACTTCCTTCATCATGCGACCACCCTCATGAAATATGAATTTATATCCAAAGAGCATTCTCTCTTCTTTACAGCTCTATCATCCATGCTGAAAATGTGCAATGCTTCATTTAAATATCCATATGGCAATTTGCTTTTCAAAACAAACATATTACTTCCACGATAAATGTTAAGATTATTCATGGCAGTGAGCACTGCAGTATTAGTGCTTGATTTATATTCATCAGCATGCTAATGTAACCTTTACCTGGGATTAATTTGCATGCAAAGGTAATTGGGAATTACCCATCGACCTGAATTCTGTTGCACAAGGACAATGACTGTCATTCAAAATATAGTGCAAAGACAGCAGCTAGAATGTCAATGCACTTTTAAACATGTAATGCGGGAATTCAATCTTAAAGGAATATGCCCGTGTTTTTTTTTTGTAACCTTTGATAAGAAAGAACATATTTTAGAAACAATTTAGTACAAAAGTCACGTTCATGTTATTCCTACCAGAAGATATTCAAATTTTGAGGTTCACAAAAAAAGCCAATAAATCCATAGAAAAAGGTTCAGTATGACATCACAGCAACACTTTCTCCCACAAAGTGTATGTATTTTATTAAAATCTATTATCCTTTTCTATTAGTAAAACCTGCTAGAAAAATTAATTGATGAAAGTTAGGTACTTATATACAGTACATAACCAAATATATCCTACTTCAATGACTTTTGGAAAATTATTTTTTATCGTACAGAAACAACCAATTAACGTTCCAAGAATAAACACATACACATTTGCAATGGAATTGCCTCTGTAACATCATCAAACACGAATTTATCAAACTGTTCAAAAAATTTAAAATGCAATTGGGAAATCTTTAAAAATCCAGATCTCCTGAACGGAATATGATATCAACCTGATTTTTGTACCAAATTAACTCTAATAGTATGCGCTTTCAAATAAAATTTTACAAAAACCACAGGAATATCCCTTTGAGCAATACATTATATAAACAAAGAAAAGCAGTTCATGCAAGAAGAAGCACTAAATTGTCACTATCATCTCAAATAATCACAAAAAGTAAGAAATTATTTTACTATTTTCGCAAGCGTGTACAGTATAAACTCCAGAGTCAAGTTACATCCATCCAAGCCATTATGCCCATAAACCATTACGCCCATAGAATCAGATCTTATCCCCTGTTTAAATGGCACAAGTGGATGAGAGCACAGGACTCCCCCCGGAGGGGACACCAGTCCATCGTAGGTTAGCTTAACTCCCCAGCACTGCCAGTGCTACATTTACAACTGAGTAAATTAGAGCAAGTAGAGCAAAGTGTCTTGCTAAAGGACACAATGCAGAATCTGGTACTTTTGGCATACAAGCATGACCCCCCTTAACCACTACACCTCAACTGCACCTACAACAGTATACATTAGCACTCCGCATGAAATTTTGTATTGTCTGAATGTAATTCTATGACTTGAGTTATAGAGTGGTTATAATTCATCAAGAGATTATAAAAATTTAAATCTGTGGTCCATGTTTATTTTTAGTAAAATTGAAAATTTTGATGCAAAAATTGTTTTCAATCAGATAATTAGAGCCTCAAAAAAAATAAAACTCTTCACCAGAAGCTGTTGCTTTCATTCACATAAATGTGACAAAGCGGTTGCTTTTCTTCAAAGAAATGTGATAAAGGTCTAAAATCAGATACAGAATTTCAAATCAGATTAAAAATGAAAATTTTGACTTTCAATCAAGATGATGATTAGAGCCTCAAAGGTACAGGGTAAAAATACAAACTCTTTACCAAAGCTGTTGCTTTCGTTCACATAAATGTGACAAAGCGGTTGCTTTCCTTCAAAAAAATGTGACAAAGATCTAAAATCAGATAAAAAATTTAAAATCAGAAAAAAAATGAAAAAACTTGTTAAATGTATAACAAAATTTGAAATCCTGTTCAATATATTTAAAGATAAAAATAAACTTTGAAAGTAATTATATTCTTTATTTTTCTAGTAATTTTGCGATTATTGCAAGGAATGCTGTATAATGAAAGTGATGCTGCATATACCTTTTCCACTATAAGAATGACACAGTATCTTTCACCTGCCAACACAACATTCATCTGTTTTTCTGCCACATTCATAACAGCCAGGGGCTATGATAAATGCCAACACTTTCATGTTATCCGAGACCTACGTAATGTATCATTATTGCACATGTGTGTTACGTCACTTCCATTACATCAATACTGCAACACTTACGACTAACCTAGATAAATATCATGTGTAAATCACAAAGAAAGATCCACAACTTTGAACAGATATGCTCATTTCATCAAATCATTATGAAGAATTGTGCATTCTTATATATGGGCCCTTAACCCTTACTGAACCAGCCCTTTTTTTTAATGCGCTCGGGAGGCAGAGTCTCGATAATATCACCAGGGCACTTTTTTTGAAGGGTTCTCTGTCTTCCAAGCAGCAGAGTTGGGAGACCAGTGAGTCTGCTGGGTCACCCACCGGGATCATGCTGCAAATTTTTGACTTGGTGAGTGGCGGGTTGATTAATAACTCTACCAGCACTTTCTTGAAAATGCGCTCTGAAGGCTGAGTCAAAGATGGGGAACCCAAAACGGTGATAATATCGCTAAATGGTAGAGTATGGGTTAAATTTTTGTCTTCGTTTTGACTACAGGTAGGTAGGCAGATTGGGTATTTACCTCCTTTTATCATCAGCTACATTTAAGATTACATATAGATATCCACAGCCATTCCATAAACCAGTTATGAAGCACCTAAATGAAAAACAAACCGGGAATCAAACCTGGGACCTCTAGCTTGCCAAGATGATGTTACGACGCTAGACCATGGAGGACGTACAGAGCAACCATTTCAAAAACTCCACACACAACTAGATTGCAAGCTAAAATTAATTCAATCATGAGAACTAATCATTCCCATATTGAAGGGTTTCACTTGTAAGTTGTCTTGAATTTCTTCCTTTTTTAAAGGGGAAACAAGAGTTTTCATTAGGAAGACTTTTAGACAAATCAACAGCATATTGTGCCAAAGATATTAGATTATACCAAACCAACTTACAAAATTAATGCCTTCAAAGACAAGGTAACAACAGTGGTTTTTCTGACAAAACAATGTGAGAATCGCCATAACAATGGGTAAAATTGTTCAGAAATTACCACTGGAGTGTTCAGATAAGCTTGAATACCTGATTGCAAAATCGACTCGGCACACTTATGGATGAATTGTATCTGGAAGAAGCCCTTACATACTTGTTTAAGTATCGATTTATCAAGATCAGGTTTTGCTTTTAAGCAATTCAATATCACACATTGTTGAATGCACTTTTTTCTTCTTTTTTTTCGGAGAACATCAAACATTAAAGCATTTTCGCCAACTTTGATGAAAGTACAGTTGGTGCAACTTCGCATGTAAAAATATTTTGTCTCTCAATATCAGATTTTTGTACGATACCATGATTTCTTGACACCTAAAGCCTTAATTCAACCAAAATATTAGGATGGGCCTATTTTTTCCTTTCAGACCAGCCCAGCTCTTCTGTTATTTAGAGAAAAAAATTATTATTATCATAATCATTTATTTATTTCATTTTATTGTTATTTTTATCTCTATACATACTTTGTTACATCGATAAATATATTTTTAAATGTTCCATCAAGTCTTTCATTATTCTCCTCGTCTTATTGGTATTACGAGTTCTCTGAATTCTAGTTACAAGGACTTTGTTTTCATCATACAAGCACAATGGTATGCTTAAAACATAGTACTTCCAATATCTGAAGACTTCAGCAAAACAGAAAGCATTGACAGGAAATGTTTTTACTCATTTCACCAAAACTCACAACGCTGCATGTGCTTATGAATCGTGAAGACGATCTGTATTCATTCATGGTCATTCAGGAAAATCATACTTTTTATTTATAGTTACAACAGGATAATTTTACTTGAAATGACCTATGAGCATTTTTGCATTACACTCATACATGAACACTTATATTATCCCAATCTGGATGAACCCTCCTTTTGTTTTAATCTAATGGCACAAAGCTTACTGATATTTACTGAGAGTCAGTGATGATAGGAAAGTGGGGGTGGGGAAGGGGGTTGTTTTAATCTATTGGCACAAAGCTTACTGATATCCACTGAGAGTCAGTGATGATAGAAAAGTGGGGGTGGGGAAGGGGGGGTGGGGTGACTTTAGCTTCATCTTTTATCTTGATCTGGATAAATCAAGAGGAATCTCCCCATTTTTAAACTTACGAACAAGTTTACAATTTTTTGTATACTTTAACGCTAGAGACAAATGATTGGATAACATGGAAAATAATTACCAAATTGATGATTGACAGGAACATAACCCTGGGGACATCCAATTAACTTTTTTTCATCACAAAGGATATCCATCGTAGGTTAAACCTTTTCCTAGTTACCTCATCATTTCTTAGCATCTATTACAAAATAACCATAACTCACCTACAATCATGGACAACACAGTCTTGACTCATTTTCCCCCCTCTACCCCCTTTCAATGTTGGGACTTAACTTGGACCTGCAACTTTAACCTTCACTTCCAACACTGAAATGGTGTACAAGGGGTGAAGAAAAAGGGTCTATTACTTTTGTCCATGATTGTAATCTTAAGTTCTTATCAGTCCATACTTGACCAAGATTTTAGTGTTTGGCAAAACAAAAGGAAATCACAGTGTTGGAAATTAAACAAAATGGTCATAACATTTTGGTGACATCATTTTCATGAAATCGCAACCAAAATGCTTTGGGTACCTTTCTCATGCTTTCATCTTACCTGGGCTTCTTACAGAGAGAGATACATGAGAATTGAAGGTGCATATCACTCCAAACACCTCAGTTTCATGTAACTATTGGATTTTCGTCTTTTTGCAATAAATGGAGTTAGTTATTTAGATTAAACTGTCTGTTGCTTCCGTGAAAGTGAAATTAAGATTTATATGGGAAGTAATGGGGATCTTCTTGATCCAATGGAGAGCAAGAATTGGACATTTTGTCAGCAATTGGACACCCAGCCCAACAATACTAGCCAACCTAATACATAGTAAGCCTTCACATTACAGCTTAAGCAATAATGCTGGTATGGAAGAACACCTTAGTCACTATCATGTTTGGTACTGTATGTTATTGTTAACGGCAGGAGATGTTGAAACCAACACTGGTCTGATGGAAACACGGAAGCAAAGTTAAGCAGCAAATACCAATGGTGAAAGCGGTGAGCTAAACAAAGTTCTGCTAGCAATAAATGATAATTTGAAAGACCTAAACTCAAAAGTGGACAGTATTTCAAATGAACTAAGTACCCTGAGAACCAGACTTGATTTGTAGAGGATTCTCAAAATGTTCTCTTATCTGAAAACAGTGACCTGAGGCAGAGACTGGGGGCTATGGAAAGGAAATGTGACAACCTTCATACCCAATTGAGAAGGGACAACTTGATTTTTCACGGCATAGAGGAAAGTCCTGGAGCGTCTTAGGATAATGCAGAAAAAAAAGAAAAAAAGTGAGATCAATCATATCAGAAAATCTTAATTTAGATCAGACCAATATTAATATTCAAAGATGTCACCGTTTACCCACAAAATCATCAACCCGGTCGATTATCGTTAAATTCCTCAGATATAAATACAAAGATGTTGTATTGAAAGAAGGGGCAAAGAAACTTAAGGATAATAAAAATGGTATCAGCAAAGATTTCACTTTTAAAACCTGTGAAACCAGAAAGAAATTATCCCATTTTCTTCTAGAGGCCAGACAACAAGGCAAAAAAGAAAACATGAGATACAATAAACTGGTGATTGAAGGAGAGACCTTTGGCTGGGTATGAGAAGATATCAAACATAAAAAAAATGCTCAGATAACCGCAAGGCTGTGGCCCAACCAATCAGAATGGTAGTTAAAGGAAAAGTCAAGAGAAATATCGCGCACATGTTAATCATTCATCAACGAATGCTCTGAAGAGAACGGTAAACTCAAGTTATTTCATAAATCAGTTGTCAGAGATTGATCAGCTTTCTACAGTACAAATTTTGTCCTGGAAATGTGTCTGGATTACATCATAAACTGGAAAATCCAGATATTTTTTCTCTCTTTTAAAGTCATTTGACATCTTATGCATTGTTGAAACCTGCTTAAATTTCAACATGAAGATGTTATAAATGGTTTTTGGGAACTGTCCCGGGTCAGAAAATACCCAGATAACTCAAAACCAAACTCTGGAGTATCTATTTTTTATCGAAAAAATATTTAAGTGTACACCACAATACACATATTTGGGTTCGTTTACATGGGAATATCAGCCATAGAAATGGCATTAAGTGAGTGCGGTTTACATTCCCCAAGAGGGATCTTGTTTTGCTGATGAGGCAGTGTTTGATTATCTAGAACAAGACATGATACATTTACGTAGCAAACACGATAGATGCGAATTGATTATAACAGGAGATTTTAACGCGCGCAAGTTACCCAGATTTCTTAGATCAAGACATTCCAGATATTCTTGAGAATTGCTGTGAACAGAATTGATTACAAACTGCCAATTCTGTAGGGATTCTGGTTTCACTGATTATGGGAAATTGCTACTGGATCTTTGTAAGTGTTCCTCTACCCGTAAATGTAATGATAGATTGCCCCCAATTGAAGAAACAGGTAGTTACACCTATGTTGCATGGAATGGTAGCAGCATTGTAGATTATGTTTTAGTTTCAAAATTTCTTCTATTAGATAATATCATTAGAGATTTCACAGTATTGAAGATATAACTTAATCAGACCACTTCCCATTTTCTTTTTTCCTATTTAAAACAAAAAATGGCAATTTTGCAACAGAGCATCAGAAGATTGATATAGATTGTGTCCCAGTGATAAAATTTATTTAGGATAAAAATGACGTAATTGAGTACAAGCATAAGTGGAAAAGTGAAGAGGTTTCTGCTAAATTATTACATATTAACTGCAGCATTAATGATGAGAATCTAAATAATGCAGTGGATTTAATTGGTGAAGTGTCAGATACATGATAAAAAGTTTATTGCAAATCGTGGAAGTACTATAAAGAAAGACAACAGTATTTTTTTCAACAAAGATTGTGAGCTTTATAAAACAAAGGTCAACAAGGCTCTTAGAGATTATAAAAGGTGGCGTACTTCTTCCTTCAAAAGTGTATATTGCAGAATAAGAAATGATTATCATGCGTATATCAAGTATAAAAAGAAAGTATATTACAAAGTTAAGTCACAGGAAGTGATTAGGCATGCAAAACAAAATGATAAAAGATTTGTTTCCTTTTTTAAAATTAATAATGCTGTTACTAGTAACGTTATATCAAGTGGGAAATGGTTCCACTATTTCAAGATGCAACTTGATTTTCATCACGTCAATGTTTCTGATGATAATGATGCTTCGAGTACAATTAGATTTTATCCTGCGAGAAATTAAACGCAGATATACATCACGATAAAGTTATGACGGTTATGAAAAGCTTAAAGCATCGTAAGGCGTGTGGCATTCATGGTATTCTCTCCGATATCATTACAAATTTTCCTGAATTCATTAATATACTGTGTAACCTGTTCAATAAATGTTTTACCACTGGTGTCTATCCTGATCAATGGCGAGTGAGAATAATTAAGCTGGTATATAAAAAAGGGTGCAAAGATTCACCTAGTAACTACAAGCCAATAACTCTTAGATCTATCATAAGTAAATTGTTTACCAAAATTTTATGTGACCGTTTTACCTGCTGGTGTGAAGATAACAATATTATTACGCCAGCACAAACAGGTTTCAGGAATATAATTTCTCAACATTAGATAACTGTTTTGTTATTCAGACAATAATTTCTAAAGTTCTAAGTGAACCAAAAGGTAAAGTTTATGTTGCTTTTATTGATTTCAAAGGTGCGTTAGATAATGTAAATATTAATATTATGTTCAGGAAACTTTATGATACGGGTGTGAGAGGACATTTTTTGAGAAATCTGTTACAAATTTACAACCATGTTAAAGCATGCAAGTGTTAAATGTAAAGATGGTCTTGCTTTGGTTACTTATAAATAATTTAGAACATTATTTTGCCGAATCTATTTACCATGGTGTGAAGATTGAAAATAAGTATATCAGCTGTCTCTTATATGCTGACGATCTAGTAATTCTTACTGTTAATGCTTAATCCTTACGTAAACTCTTAGATATATTTAATTCATATCGTGCCAAAAATGATCTCATCATAAATAGCGATAGAAGTAAAAATGTGGTATTCAGAAAGGGTGGCCATTTAGCTAAAACAATAGATTTTATTTTCAAGGTAAACAACTTAAAATTGTTTTAATGTTTAATTACTTAGGATTAACATTTACACCAAAAGGGGTTTGGACCTCGGCCCAGCTTAATTCAAGTTGTTCTGCGAACAAAGCTTTGTTTAATTTGAAGAGAATACTTGCACAGTTACCAGAGTTACCCGTAAGTCATATCTTAC
This sequence comes from Chiridota heheva, assembly GCA_020152595.1. Lineage (NCBI taxonomy): Eukaryota > Metazoa > Echinodermata > Holothuroidea > Apodida > Chiridotidae > Chiridota > Chiridota heheva. The sequence continues at coordinate 190,429 of JAIGNY010001138.1, forward strand.
AGCTTTTGATTCCAAAATTCTTCCAATTCTAAGATATGGGGCAGAAATCCTATAGTGTTGTGAGTACAGTATCTATAATAATTGTCTTAAATACAGTACATACTGAAGTTGCCTCTGAAATCAGTTAATATTGTACCCAGTGGTGAACTTGGTCATCCTTCCTTAAAATATTTTACTAGTCCCAAGTAAATCGCCTATTGGTTAAAATTACTGAATCACGATGAGGCTAGGTTAACTAGAAAGAGCTATGGTGATCAGGTTATTCTTGCTGACAACGATACTTTCTCATGGGGTCTCCGTACAAAAGCTATTGTATTCAGCTTGGGGTTTGGGCTTGCTTGGTATAATCAAGGTGTAGGTAATGAAAATGTTTTTTTCCATTATTCAAACAAAGGATTCTAGATGTAGATTGGCAAGATTGGATTTCAAATATTAGTTCTATGGATAGGCTTCATACTTATAAGTTATTGAAGAGTGAAAATTATGTTGAAACTTATGTAATGTATTTTGATAATTTCTATAAAAGAAAATTGATTGCTAGTTTTCGTTGTGGTACATTGAACTCAATGTACACACCGGAAGATATAACAACATTGATTATGCCGATAGGGTTTGTATATCTTGTAATATGAATGTCGTAGATAATGAATACCATTTTCTTCTTGTCTGCCCATTCTTATCAATTATTCGTAAGAGGTTTTTAGTGCAGTACTACGTAACGCACCCAGACAGGTTGAAGTTTAAAATATTTTGATTACAGATTTCAAGCATACCTGTCATTTACTGTATCTTTTTATCAAATATGCCATGAAAGCCCATGAATATCATGTTGCCGATTAACATCATACCACTATTTATCAGTCTATTGTTTTTCACATTTTGAATTTTCCTTTTATATGGATTGCGTTCCCTTAATTGTTACTGTATATCACTTGTTTGTTGTATTACATTCTGTATATGTGTCAAGGGTCGATAGCCCAGTTTACCATTGAACTAAATTGAATTACAACAAAGTAATTCACTATAATTTAAAACGAAACAAAATTCTGAAAGTACAGTGGCACAGAGGTTAGAAAATCAAAAACTCATGTTCAAATTGGCACTGGGTTCAAGTCCTGTATTCTGTCCTTCTACCAGTTGCTTTCTTCCACTTGTCTCCTCAGTTAGTACCAGTAATGCTGAGGGAGTAAACCTGAATGTCCATGACTCTCAGGAAGCCTGGGATACACACTGCTCTCAAGAGGATTAAGCAAAACTTCAGCTCTTATTCTACAATGCATCAACTACAGTACCATTTGAAAGTCAATCACAAATCATGGCTGCTTGGAGCCAATCCCACCACACTCAAAAAAGGTGAAACTGTGAGCAAGCTTCTTTTTGCATACATACTGTAGTAATGTAACGTCAAAATAACACCCAAGCTAAATCCTAGTCAAGGTACTCATAATAACTTTTAAACCATTTTAATTTCCAAACATTTATATTGAGATACTCCCCACTTTTAAATGTTTCTTGGGCAATAGTAAACAAGTATTGTATCAAATTCATACACAATTTTTGGTAACAGATTTTGCACCTGTTAGTGACAGAAATTACAATCCTTCAAAATGAAACTAAATTTCCATATTAGACCAAATCTGTTGACTGAGAAATGCTACAGTAAAAACTTCACTTGCCACAGCATTTAAAATCTTGTAAATCAATCTCCTACATAATGAGTCACACATATATCTCTCTCTATTATGCTTTCATCAAACAAGCCACAATATTTATAGTTGCCTTAAATGTCTATGGATGTTAGTCAACCACGTACCAAAAAGAGCATTAAATTTAGAGATTAATAGCCTTTGAATTTTTTAAATAGTCTTTGAATTTTTTAAATAGCATGTGTACTTTTCAAATGAGTAATCAAAGTTTGAAATCCTTTCAATATATTGAAAAATGTGATGTGAAAACAGGAAACACCTCAAAATGCTTTTGTACTTCTTTATATTTTGTCCCTTAATTTTAGAACTTGAAAATGTTTAAAATACCTTCTACAATTTGAGGTACATTAAAGATCAAATCCTCTTCATTATAGAATGTTCTCCCCTTTTTCAAAGAGAAAAGGCAAGAGGGTTAAAAAACAATGGATTTACATTAGAAAATAGAGACTATATCCCATTCATAACGTCACAAGAGTTACACAATAATTTGCATAAAAATCTTCAAAAAGTTGTAAATTAACCAATTTTTAAGCGATTTTGATGAAATTTGTTGGTTTCTTCATGGTTTTCAGTGCAGTTTAAATAAATTTAGCTAATGTTGCCTCTACCTGTCCACATACCTTTAATTGTCTTCTTCATAGTAAGAATAATGATTTAATGTTTCTGAGGAAAAATATTTCATATTTCAGCAAGAATCATATCCTTTGTCGGATAAAGACCCATGCTTTATTCAGTTTCAGTCCAAGTAACCATAACAGTAGAGAATAGCAACCCTGTCAGACATTAATCAGAAAGGGGACTTTCGCTTCACTCTACTTCCGACCGACAAGGGGTTAACAGTAACCCTCGTCAAACAAAGAAAAGAACCTTTCTTCAATTGCAGCCCAACAAGGGTTAACAGTAACCTTTGTCGGATGGAAACCGGAAACTGGACCGTCACTTCATTCAATTACAGTTCAACAACTGCAACCCTTCATGAATGGTGATCAGAAAGGAGATCTGTTCTTTACTGATCTTCAGAACAACAAGGATTAAGAGTAGCCTTTGTCAGACGGGTAGCGGAAAGGAGACCCATGCTTTCCTCAACTTCAGTCCAACAAGGGATGAAAGTAACCTTAAACAGATGCAGATTGGAAGGAAGACTTGTGTTACAACTCAATTTCAGTCCACTAAGGGATAAAACACCCAAATGAGAATGTGACTTACATCAGTAATCTCTTGTTGAACTTGTGGTAATTTGTCCGTCTTTCCGGTGGTTTTAAGCTTTGCCTCTTGCTCCCGCTTTTTTGCTAATGTGGCCTGGGAGTTTTGCCAGAAATGAAAAGCCTTTTCACGTTCACGGAATGTTTCCTATTAAAAGAGAAAACACAAATACCAGTAACATCTGCTTTATAACATTACATATTGTTCGTGGCTGGAACCTGCTGGATACACAACACTTCCCTCCCACAGCAGCTATGATCAAACTAAATTTCATGACTTTTCCATGGCCCCAATTTATAATTTCCATGACGCCTTATGTAAAAATTGTTACATTTACCTTTATGAGATAGGAAAACACAAAATGTGATTAATTAATGCTTGTTAGCTACTGCAGCAATCTCTGAATATCCATGACTTTTTAATGGCCCCAATTTATAATTTTCATGACACCTTATTTAAAAACTGTTAGATTTACCTTTATGAGATAGGAAAACACAAAATGTGATTAATTAATGCTTGTTAGCTACTGCAGCAATCTCTGAATATCCATGACTTTTTCATGGCCCCAATTTATAATTTCAATGACACCTTACGTAAAAACTGTTACATTTACCTTTATGAGATAGGAAAACACAAAATTGTATTAATTAATGCTTGTTAGCAATTGCAGCAGTCTCTCTAAATTTCCATGACTTTTCCTGGGTCATAGTTAATTTTTTTATATTTCCATGACTTTCGAGGCCTGGAATATAAAATAGACATATTCCATGACTTTTCATGGTCTGTGGAACTCGAGGCCTGCAATAGAATAGCAGCAATTTTGTAAGAATTGCACATGGCATTCCTGAAGATTACTGGATACTGTGTAATGTGAGTGCCTCGGATGGGGATCCAGTAGGACATCTTTGTTACTGTAATCCATTGCTTTCTATCAATAAATCAAATTCTGTTGCCTTGCAATAACCTCAATGCTGGTCAATGATGTTCTCCAGATACCCCCACCTTGACCAAGAGGCTGGTGGGTTTAAGTCTCATAAGTACCATAAAAGGATACATTTCATATTGCGTTGTAGTATCATCTTTTAATGGATGAACCCACTATATTACAAAAACGTTCAAACTCCAGGACATTTCATATTGCGTTGTAGTATCATCTTTTAATGGATGAACCCACTATATTACAAAAACGTTCAAACTCCAGGGTAGTGAATGGTGGCAAGCCTGTGACATGGCTAGCAAGTTATGTCAAGCCTACAGTACTTTCCTTTAAGCATGTATTGGATATGGCACCCCAACAAAGGAATACTACACTACTTGCATGCTGTACACTTTTAGGAACATGCCAGGAAAAGCACATGTAAGTCACAATGACTTATTTTCAGTGAGGACCCAAGGAATTTGCCAGGACGGAAAGTGGATGAACACCGGGTTAACACCCTGCTCTTTTCAAGAAGTGTTCAGAGGGTTAATACCCTACTATCAGGAAAAACAGCTTTAAGTACCCTCCAAAAATTGGTGAGCGCCACCCAACCATTGACCACTTTTCCCAAAGGTCAGGTGGGGAGAAAGTGAAATGCAAAAGACAAACTTCTGCGCTTTACGACAGCGTATCGTTCTGCATATTTGTGAAAAATCAGTTGGAATCAAACCTGAGACATCCAGCATCTCAGTCGTACACTCAGCCGACAAAGCTACCGGTTTCCAGTGATGACAGGGTTTAACACCCTGTCACTCCTTATATCTTTGGCCAGGAACAGAACTTGGTGAGAACAAGCATTAATCCCACTGACAAGGATTAAACCAATACTTGGTCTTGCAGAAGTACAGTACTATGTATTACCCGGTCATAAGAGAATAAAGTACATGCTTTCTTTGTGCTAGAAGAGTGTTCAAAATGTATGGTGCAAGAGAGGAAGAAGAGTAGATAAAATTTTGATATAGAGTAGGGAAGGTAGAAAGAAGGAGAGGGATAGGTAAGGATACAACAACAACAAAACAATTTTAATGAAGGAAATGGATGAGGCTTAGATCAAGTGGAATAAGTTGCTGTTACAGAAGAAGATAATGATGTCATTGAAGGATTTTTTCTTAAAGAGATCTGAGATAGAGATGGAGGGGGAAATGGTAGATCTAAACTAAGAGTAAAGAAGAAGATTTGGACCCTGATCTACGGGTGTGGTAGGATACATGTGGCCAGTGCTCAACCAATACACTCACCAACTCAGCAATGTGTACGAAATTCCTCTACTATTTTCCCCCAAAAATATTCACAGGTAGCGATTTATTAACACTAAATCCAACTTTTGATGCAATGATATGCGAATGACAGAGAGATGCAGGCCCACTTACGTTAATACATATATAAGACGCATAAATATGTTGTTGTACTTGTACACAAAGGGTACACTGGCTATGCTAAATGTGCGAGAACATACGGAAGCTCACATAACTAATAAGTTCATTCATCCCATTGGCTACAAGTTGATGGCTTGTTTATTCTTCAAGATAATATATACCTGTCGGGCCATACAGTATGATAATCTCATGAGCTGAGCATGATATAAACATTTTGTCCTGGAACTTGAATAAAACTGATGTTGGAAATGTGAAGTGTTTGCAAAATGTAACAACTACTTAAGCTCTGGAGAAATCATACTGCATTTGCATTACAGCCCCTGCGAGTGGACACAATTATTTGGTCGAAGCCTGCATTTGGCAGTCCTGTCTATTCATACAACAGGCATGACAAAACCCTAATAATGTACAAATTTTAGAGCTGTTGTTCTGGTTCCTATTGCATAACAACACTGTTCAAAGTGAAGTAGAACCCATTCATTTTTATTTAGCCTTTAAAGGGTATTCATCAACAAATAGTGGGTCTGTTAATAAAGATAGCACTTCATGTCTAAATAGAAAAGTTATGCTGTAATCTTGTATTTGTGTTACTTGTTTGTGATCAGCACCCAGATAACGAAGGTCAAGTTGTCCCTGGGAGATAAGATTATGTTAGAGGTGAAAAAAAGGTTAATAGCAAGGTGAGTAAAGGTTAAAGGATTAGTTCAGGGGTCAGGCATGTCTATCTTATATGAAAGAGGACTTCAAAAGAAACAAAATAGTGAAGAAAGCATTCATAAATCTTATTCCCTTAAGGAGATATTCAAGTTTAAAGTCTGGTATAATTTGTGTTGAAACGACTGAAATCAGACTAGTTGTGATGTCATAGCCCAAGATTCCTCAGTCTTTATGTATTCTATCATATTTCTTCCTGTGATTTTGTGACTTATAAACCATGGGAAATGTCACAAAAAGTAGTGAAACTGAATCTAGAAAGGGTATTGATAATATACCACCTGAAGACAATTTGAGAAAGAAAAAAAAAATAGTGAAAAAATCAAATAAACTTTCTTTAAAATTATACAGATTTTTGAGGAATCTGCGGCTGTGACATCACAACTAGTCTGATTTCAGACGTTTCTGCAGAAATGATACCAACCTTTAAATTTGAATATCTCCTTCACGGAATACAAATTTGAAATGCTTTCTTCACTATTTTGTTTCTTTTAAAGTCCTCTTCCATATAAGATGGACATGCTTGACCACTGAACTAATCCTTTAAGTAGGGAAAGGTTCAGAACTTCAGATGTTGTTGTAGTAGATGTTATGCAGGAAGGAGAGTATTTGAGGTGGGTTATCGTGGAAGAGCTCAGTGATTGATTTGAATGTGATGAGGGAAGCTCTGGTGAGGTTGAGGAGCGCCGTCTATGGATTTGTATCTCCACAAAAACTTGAAAAGTCTATGAATGCCTAATCTTTCATTGATTACTAAAAATAGCACTGAATTATTAGCAGAAAAGAGAAACTTAATTGGGCAGTTTATGGCTTCTAGAGTTATGGCTTATAAGATGCAAGTTGTATCTGTTTCTTATGTAAACTTAAATCTTGAGACTTAACACATTTATCTTTCACGTTGAGACTGGTCATACTTTGTTTCAGTTTCAATATATGCAGCATTTGTAATGAATGACAGCTGAAAACCTTTACGTTATTTCTAAGATTTCGTACCTTAATTTCAATTATGGAAATGTTTGAAAATACATATTGATTCAGGAAATGGGCTGAAGGTCCTACTTTAAATTTTTCAAAATCAGCTACTCACCTTCAAAGATTTGTTGGCAGAGGACAAAATGTATTTACATAAGAAACAGATACAACTTGCATCTTATAAGCCATAACTCTAGAAGCCATAAACTGCCAAATTTTTAACTGATTTTGATGTTGGTCATGATATCTTACAGGGCATGATTATAATTTAATATTATTAGCCAATGATCTCTCTGTACATCCATGGACCTTTAATGCTTTAAAAGAGAATAAGGAATCCATAATATTTGTATCTACCTACTGTGGTGTAGCAGTTATCATACCTGTCTACAGACCACGAGGCCCTGGGTTCAAGTTCTTGGTTGGGTAGACACACCAGTGTACCACAACTGGTTATCAAAGGCCGTGGACATTGACTTGGTTGTCGATGTTATGTCTGTCCGTACGTCGTACTTGTGTTCTCCTCCGGGTCGTTTTAAGCGTTTCGTGATAGCATTGTTACTATCATACCCGAATACGCAGGCGACGACCCCGTCATTGTAATTGTGTGTTCACTCGTCGTCGTCGTCGATAATATTTGTATGAAATATGAACTTATGGCCCTAAAGAGTACAGTAGACTAATACAAGTTTTTAAATACCAGGGAATCTAATCAACAGTTTCAACATTCAAAACAAAGAAACATCCAAAACAAAGAAACATAAAAGAATTAACCAAAATTGTGATAATGTGTATAATACATGCAGTGGTGCACCTAAAGTATTGAGGTGAGGAAGACTAAATTTAGATGTAGAAGAAGGTATGATGCAGAAAGGAGATAATTTTTATCAGGTGAAGTTTTGCGGAAGAGTTCAGCAATTGATTTACAAGGAGTGAAGGAAGCTCTGGGGGTGTTGTCTTTACGAGAGAAGTTGTGAATAGTGGGTTTGGCTGAAATGGTGGGCTGGATGTTGTGGAGTTTGCTACCCGTTTGGGAGATAAGGTTTTTTTTAGCACCCTTTTGGGGGGCTTCAGCATCCTGTCTTGGTATGTAATGTCATGTGATTCCTTTCATCAGTGGAGTATACAAAAAATACTGCTTCAACGAACAAAATATTTTGTGTTTACCCTGACTGCTGCAATCAGTCCAATGTAATCTTTCAATAGTTCTGCAAGCACATAAAAATCAGTGGCAGCCTGGTTGATATGCAAGTGTTCAATCAATTCCTCTGTTTCCGCAAGTTGTGATATAGCTCGTGAGAGGGCAGTATGTTCTTCAGCATTTCCCAGCATGGCCGCACTTTTGCAAAGACAGCTGTTGCAGTGCCTACCTCTGAAAATAGGAATTAAAAATTAAAAACAAAATGAGTCAAAATTGAGAGGTAAATTAATGAAGAAATTCAAGTGAACATAGCAAGAAGAAATAACATTACCATAAAATCAGAAAACCTATGAAATCTCAGTAGTTAAAATCAATTAAACTGGCTGGCAGATGCTCCCAAATTGCTTTAAACAATCAAATTTTAATTCAGATTTCTTCCCATTCTGCTATCTTCTAGCGGGAGAGTCAGATTTCTTCCCATTCTGCTATCTTCTAGCGGGAGTCAGATTTCTTCCCATTCTGCTATCTTCTAGCAGGAGAGTCAGATTTCTTCCCATTCTGCTATCTTCTAGCGGGAGAGTCAGATTTCTTCCCATTCTGCTATCTTCTAGCGGGAGAGTTTCTCACCACTAACTCCTAGGTCCCCCAATCATACATCTTAAACTAGTATAAACATTTAAATAAGTTTGCCTAAAAAGGCAAAAAGCTTTGTCAATAACCAAATTTTAATTAGAAATGTTAGATAACTTTATGGTTTTCAATAGAATTCAAAGCAATGTAGCTATATACAGTAGCTAATGTTATCTCTACATACCCATAGACATTTAAAGGAATATTCCCATGTTTTTTCTTAACCTTTTATAAGAAAAAGAAAAATTGTAGAAACAATTTAGTACAAAAATCATGTTGGTATGTTATTCCTACCAAAAATATTCAAATTTTAAGGTTCACAAAAATGCCAATAAACAAATAGGAAAGAATCAGTATGACATCACAGCAAACATTCTCCCACAAAGTGTATGTATTGCATTAAAATCTATCATCCTTTTTATTAGTAAAACCTGCTAGAAAAATAAATGAATGAAAGTTATGTATTTATATACACTGCCAAATATACCCTACTTCAATAACTTTTGTAAAATTGTTTCTAAACATACAGAAACAACCAATTAATGTTCAAAGAAATACATAAAGATTTGCAATGGAATTGTCTCTATGACATCATCAAACACGAATACATTATACTGTACAAAAACTTTAAAATTCAATTAAGAAATCTTTAAAAATCCATATCTCCTGAATGGAATATGATATCAACCTGATTTTTGTACCAATTTGACTCTAAAAGTATGCTCTCTCAAATCAATTTTTTTTACAAAAAACCATGGAAATAGTCCTTTAAACCATGGGAATAGTCCTTTAAACCATGGGAATATTTCCTTTAAACCATGGAAATATTCCTTTAAACTATGGGAATATTCCATTAAACCATGGGAATATTCCTTTATAGCTATGTCAAGCTAACATTCTCTGCTTAATTCTTCTTCAAGTCCTTCATTTACAAATGTTTTTCAAAGAGGTTTTGACTGGGTATAACAATGTTTTGTTATATGATTTTCAACCACACCTAGGCCTAAATCAACTTGAAAAATAACCAGAACCATAAGGTTTTGTGGTTACGATGCTTTGTTTTTCATGCTGATTGATATTGTATTAACTAACTGTTATGTCATTGCATATCATGAAATATTTGACATGACAGAAATCTTTATTGAGAAATCGTGTTTACAAGCTCTTTCAGGAAAATCATATTAAGCCCCGCCCACTACATATCAATGAAATTTATTGTTTTTTTTTTATATAAAATGAACACAAACAAACTAGCTAACATCATACTGCTACAAAATATTAAACAAAACAGACATGTGATTGTTACAATACGAGCATTTCAAGATTTGTACACTAAGCCCCGCCTACTAATTAATATACACAACATCATCACCAAAAACAAGAGGGCACATCTACAGACCATGGGTTATTTGTGTACCGCACATGACATGAATCCAATTTGTCCTTTTGAGTTATCATGTTTACAAAATCTTTTTAGCAAAACCATATTAATCCCCGCCTACTATGCATATTAGTTAAATTCAACGTCTTTATACAATGAACACATACACACTAGCTAACAACATAAAAACAAATCAGACACATGATTGTTAAAATATGAGCATTTTAAGATTTTCACTTTAGGCCCGCCTACTCATTAATATGCATGACATCACCACCAACAACAGGCACATCTGCAAATCATGGGCTATCTGTGTACCAAATATGATATGAATCGAGTTTACCGTTCTTGAGATGCCATGCTTACAAGCTTTTTTCAACAAAATCATGTTAAGCCCCATCCACTATGCATATTAATGAAGTTCAACATTTTTGTACCATAAACATGTACACATAATTACACCAAATATAAAAAAAGCAGACATGCATTGTAAACATATGAGCATTTCAAGATATTTACAATATGACATCACTACCAAAAACAATATGGCACATCTATGGACCATGGGCTATCTGTGTACCATACATGACTTAAATCCAGTGTATGGTTCTTGAGATATCGTGCTTACGAGCTTACTGTCAGAGACGCACATACACACACTTATAAATACATACAGACATCACCATAACTGCATAGGTTCCTTATGCTATTAGCATCGGAACCAAAAATTCAAAACACACTGTTCTGGGAGCTGATCAACTTCACCTCCAAACAATGAACATGACCTGTGATCCAGAATCACCCTTACAAAAAAGAGTGTGTCAAACCTTGTCTGTGTATGTGGCAGACAAAAGACTTCACCTGTGGCAAACATAAGTGACACACATGGCAAAGCATGAAATTGGAACTAATCCCCTGTGTGTCTAACAGGTAATCCCACATGTGTTCATGTGTGGCTGACATGCATGTAAATGTGTGAAAATAAGTGTTTTAACAAGACAGGAAAAAGTGTGGTAAAACGAGTTCCAACCTGTGTCAAGAAATGTGGCAAAACGTGGCAAACTTTCAAGTAATTTTGGACCAGCTGAATGGGCTTTTGCATAAAGAAATATTTTATGGTGTAAACACTTTGTCTGGTACTTATGACACAGGTTTTCTCTTGTTTTCTGTATGACACGCATTGTCTTGTTGGACACAGGAAAACCTGTGAAGTGTAGTTTCCATGTTTTATGTGTAAAAGAGTGGCAGACACTGTTTTTTTGTTGAATGAATGAGAAAGAGTGTCAAACTAGTGCAAATAACAAGAATTACCCTGGGTTTGCATGCGTGTTCATGCATGAAATTGGAACAACTGACACAGGGTTTTTTTGTAAGGGCAATGACCTCTGGACTTGTCTGGTTTGGTTTGTTGATGTATAACGGCACTGCTACAGTCAGAGTCAAATGTGCCATGAGGGTATTAAAAACTACGGTGCTTGGGTTAGGACAGAGAGGAAAGAGAGGTGGGATAGAGGGAAGGAGGAAGAGAAGGCTCTCTCTCACTGCCGGGATTTGTCTGGTTGATTGTGATGCAAGACAAAAGATGTCTGACTTGAATAGGACTCATAATTGAAAGAATGTTGAATGTTGTAAATGGTTTAACAAGGAGTTTTAATACAGGAGTTCTAGAATGCTTGTCTGAGCATCGACTTCATATGTGGTTTAGCAGCAGGCTTGGTGTTGGTAGCCTTTTAGAAGCCAAATTTGAAGAGGAAAATATCACATTTTTTAGACTTGTTTGGGTGCCTAAAAAGCTAATCTGGCTTTTCATGAAAATGTTGCTTTGTGACTTTTTTGTTTGTTTATTAATGTTTAACGGCACTGCGACGGTCAAAGTCATACTGTATATCATAGCATAGCAAGGTTTAACGTCCCGAAAGCATCCAGTGCTGACATAACATCAAGACGGCCACGGCCTTTGATAACCAGTTGTAAATTCACTTCACTAGTTGCAGACCCACCGGGATGCGCCAAGAGAGTGTTACAAATTTATGTTGCAAGAGTTAGGACTGAGAAGGTTGAGAGAATGACAGGAGGTAGAAAGGAGAGAAAATTAAAGATGAAAAATAGGATACAAAATTAAACAAGAGTGTAAAGATAAGGGGGGGAAATGGGAGAGTGGGGTGAGGATTAGATCAGGTGGAATAAGTTGCTATTGCGGAGAAAGGTTATGATGTTGGAGGTGGGATTGTTCTCGAAAAGGTCAGAGATAGATAGAGATGGACGGGGAGAGGGTAGATCTGAAGTTGAAGTATAAAGGACAGGTTAAGAGAATATGTTTGTGGTTTTTGTGGCTTTTTTGAAATATGTTTGGCCACAAAAATATTAATTGCATTTTTTATAATGAATTTGATAGGTTGACTTTTTTTGACTCGTTGGAGATTTGTTTGATGGTTACATATCTTATTTGGCTCAATTTGGGCCTTTTCTCAAAGGTTTTGATGCAGAATAAAAAAAGTTAAGTACAATTTGTTTTTGCTTTTTTTTAATTGAAGACCATGTGATAGTTTGCATATGTTTCCCTGAAGTCATAATAAGATTTTTTTGCAATTTAGTACACTTTTTTTTCTTTCTTTCTTTGACTTTATTACAGTTTGGCTTTTTTTTTTTTTGAGTTTAATTTAGCTGTTTTCCCAAACTGATTTAGCTTTTTGCACTTGCGACAAACTCACAACCCTGTTAGCACCTCAGAGATCTAGTTTTTGATGAGTTTTTTCTCATTCTAGGTTCCTTCTTTCAATTTCTCCTCAGGGTAAGATCTGGGTTTACTTAGTTTCTCCTCAGGGTAAGATCTGGTACTTGTGTATAATAACATAAGCTTCAAAATACACTTGGACAAATTTATTTGAATATAAAGTGAGGTGTTTTTCATCCGTTTTCTCTAAATGTTTATTTCAAGAGTAATGAAACTCAAGTTAATAAACCTCAGATAACTGGAAATGCCATTTTTTGTTGGTAAAGTTGCAATTATGCACTGGTATTACATGTAAGCCAGATTTAGCAATTTAGTATTATAGTTACCAATTTGAAGAAAAGGATAGCAAGGAGTGAAAGTTGAAAGGTCAATTACAAAAAAATGATCAGCTTGTGGCACATCTTGCTCTGCATTCTCTGCCATTACCCCATGCAAATCCCTTTAAGATGGGAACAAGCAAGTTCGTTTAACTTAAATGAAAGATTACATAAAGAGAAACAAAATGGTGCAGGAAGAATAAAAAATATCTTATTTCATTAAAGAGAAATATTCAAGTTTCATTTGTTTAGAAAAGACTGATATCAGACCAGTTTGTTTGTTTGATGAGAGTTTAACTGCACCACACAGCAAGGGTCAAATTGTGCCTGAGAGGTTAGATCATTCCAGAGGTAGGTAGGAGAGTAAACAGGGGGAAGATTGAGAGAAACACGGGAACTAAAAGCCAGAAAGCTGGGATCGAGAGAGGAGGTGTATGGGTGGAAAAATAATGTAGAGAGAAAGAGGGGGTGGGGAAGGAGGACTAAATATGGTTGTAGAGGGAAGCATGATGAAGGAAGGAGATAATTTTATCCAGAGGGTTGTTTTTGGAAGAGCTCAGCTACTGAGTTGGGCAACGAGGGAAGCTCTGGGAAGGTTGTACAGGGGGCAAGCAAGGAGAATGTGATGGACTGTGAGGGTGCTATGGCAATTGTTGCAGAGGGGTGGGGGGAGGCAGTAAGGAGGTGGGAGTGAGTGAGGTGGGTGTGACCTATTTTAAGGCGGGTAATGTGGACGTTGTCGATACAGGATAGGTTGTGAGTAGTGGGCATGATCGGAATGGTTGGCTGGATGACGTGGAGTTTGTTATCAATTTGGGAGTCCCATGAGGTTTGCCAGCGGTCACGAACAAAGGAAGTGATAAGCGGTTTGATGTCAGAAAGGGTTTTGGGAAAAGGGGTAGAGGGAAGGGTGAGGGCAAGCTTAGTAGCTGCATAAGCCCTGTCATTGCCAGGGATGCCAACATGGCTGGGTATCCAGAAGAAAAGTGGTGACATCATATCCTAACAGCCTCATTTCCCCTGAGATACTGTAGCTTCGAACCATTGCATAAGTTAGAAAAGTATCAAACAAAATTCCAAAAATTATTTTAAAGTATAAATTTGATTTGATTCTCAATGCGAAGACATTAAATGTGTTACGAAAGTGCATATAAGATGTCATGCTTCAGCAATAGACTTTCTCAATCAAGTGGTCATTTGCAAACAAAATTGTTATATGTTCAAAACTCAATATCTCCAGTATAAACCAAGATATTAAAGGACTTTCTTCACAATTATGTCTGTCTTTTACAGTGGTGGTGCTATAAGGAGGGGGGGGGCATTTTCCCCAACGAGATGGTTTTTACCCCCACTTTCCTTCAAAAAATTGGTAAAGTGACCTAGTTTGTCCGATTTATAGGCTTTTACCCCCCCCCCCCATGAGACAAAATTGCCTCTCTTTCCCCCATGATCAAAATCCTGGCACCGCCATTTTGTTTACCCCTGATCCTAAGTATGTACCAGATTTATTAATGATGTGCCATGCTATTTACTTGGGACAAGATTCCCACTTTAACCATATTGCTATATCTTTAAGAGAAGGTTTGCATCAGCCCATCCTGATGGTTTGATACATTTTAAAATACTTTTCCAAAATGGAAATAAAAAACTTATAAAGCTTTCCAATAATTTTCATTGTGATTGTAATGGTATCTAAACCCTAAAGATTTACAAAGCAAACCCAAGATGACATACACATATGCTTGCAAGTAGTTAAATGGGCTGCAAACACCACCACCCCTGACAGATTACAAAATGTTCCATCTGTCACTCTCAAGGTGAGAAACAAAACATAGCAAGAAGTACAAAACAACAGACATAAGATGACCCAATTGTCACAAACTTAGAAGAAAAAAATTCCACTTAAAATAATCCAGAAAACAAAAACCTCATTTCTAGGAAAAACCCTCTTACTTCCTTGTGACATAGAAACATAAACAATCCTTGCCCATCTTAACCAGATTCTTCCTCACCCTCTTGTAATATTTGATAAATTTGGGTTAAACGCATGTACTTGTTCTGTAAAAGTACTTCAAAATGAATCACTGTTCATCTTTCCTTCCTTTTCATCTGGTTGTTCTAGGAAAGTTTGTAGAAAATGTACATCTTTTTTTCCTTAAAGAAAGCAGTCTTTTAACATGATGTGACATGTTCGCAACTGCTTGGGGTCACTGTAGTCTAAGAACATTTGAAGAGCCTCGAGGTTGGTTGCAACCGAGCACCCCACAAAGACGTGCTTTACTGTCTTACACAAGACCATCAAAGACTTGCAATTACATGTACATTTTCTTTGTACTTCCGTATCTTTTAGCATTAAAGGTGAAGTGTCTGGACACTGTGAGTGTTTGTCTACAAACACACAAAGGAGAAATTTAATCTAAGATTGTCTACAGCCTAATTTTATTTTATCATTTACATATCTTTCGTTAATGCCAGGCTTTTAAAATGGTAATAAATTCTTTTCCACTTTTGATTGGGGTTTCATCAATATCTATATTATTTCAGAATCAGCTACTCCCCATTGAAAATTCATGGTTGATGATTGAAACATACATAATGGACATACAGTAGGTAGGTCATCGGCGTGTTTATACATTATTCATTTCAAAAACCTAAGAATTGAAAATTCCAACAGCTGTCAAATGTTCAAACTGTAACTGATTATGAAGAGCCTGCCCTCTCTATCAACCTCAATCCTACAGTATGTCTCATTTTACACAATACAATAGCAGACAAGTTTGTAAACATGTAAAGCATGGTCTCTACTGCATGTGCAAACATTTTTGTTTGGAAGGGTGTCAAAGGGTGACATTTAATCACAATAGGATGCTCTTATACGTCAGGCTGGATTTGTCTGTCAGAATATCAATCTTTAGAAGGATTAGCTCAGTAGTCAGGCAAGTTAATCTTATATGAAAGAGGACTTTAATAGAAACAGAGAAGCTTCTTCAATATCTTATTATACTAAAGATAGATATTCAAATTTGGTCTCATCTGCATAGAAATGACTGGTGTAATAAGTCTAATTTGGAAGGTTTGGGCATTCATCCTCACATTATTAACAATTGTTTATGTATTTTAAAGGAAATTTTATTTAACTTTTTTACTATATGAATTATTTTTTCTTGAACTTCAGGTGGTAGATTATACTGTAATTACCCTGAATAGATTATGTTTTACTACTTTCCTGACATATGCACTGGTTTTTCAGCCACAAAATCGGAGGACAAAATATATAAAGAATTTGAGGAATCTGAGGCTGTGATGTCACAACTAGCCTGATTTCATTCGTTTCTACACAAATATTACCAAACTTTAAACTTAAATATCTCCTTAACGGAATAAGATTTTTGTATGCTTTCAGCACCATTTTCTGTCTTTTGAAGTCCTCTTTCATATAAGATAAACTTACTTTACCCCTGAACTAATCCTTTAAGCAGCTATCCATACACTCCGCAGACACCATCTTTTCTTAATTGTTATTATGAGAAAACTTCCTTTAGATAAGCTGTTGTCACTGAATATGCAAAAGTTAGAGTGGAGACTGATATATCAGGAGACTGATATATCAATATATCATTTATGCAGTCCCAGTTTGGTACCATTTTTTAAAAGTAAAAGATAAAAAATGGAATTAAAATTTTCTTGAGATATTGTGCCAATATATTTTGTTTAGACCATGATTTACTTATCAATAAAGCCAACAATGCAGCAAAGAAAGAATTTGGCAGACTTGCCCAAAACATAGTTTCAACGAAAGACCACCCATTAAATTTACAAATAACATCCATGTGCAATATAACAAATTATAATCTGAGAAACCCAGCCACCATCCCAAGTTCTAGAACAACAAATTTTTAGAATTCATTTGTATATAAAGCTGCAATTTTTATTCATTTTGGTATTTCAGAGCCCTTATTATAACCCTTTTTAACTTATCATATATCTTTAATCGTTTTATTTTCTCATTTTCTATATTCTTTCCTTTCGTTTATTGTTCTGTATTGTATATTATTGTATCATTGTATTTTCCTATTTATAAATTGTACAAATTTTATACTGGAAATAAATAAATAAAATAAATATACTGATCTCACTTACTTCTTCGCACAGCCTCAGTGGCAAAACAACAGAATGGGAAGGGTGGCGGAACCCCACAAGCTCATTTGCAATTAAGGGGCCCAAGCAAAGTCGCTGTGAATAAGTGAATACAGTCCCTGCTCATATGCCTAAGTTGTATGACTGCATAGCATAAATTATGGAAATGAGCATATGCAATGAATATTAATCATATCTCCAAGGAGTTTTTGTAGCAATCACTTGAGTACACTTGTTTTTGTAGCAATCACTTGAGTACACTGTGTCTGGTCTGGACCTCGAATGATTCTAAAAGTAACAGGTGATGTAGGTAGGAATAGGTACAATGGGTATTTCACATCCCTTCTCAAAAGTTCAGGTTATATAGGGATGTCCATGGCCGTTTGATAAACCAGTTGTGCCGAATGAAGCACTGCCGAATGAAGACCTACCAGGGGATGAACCTTGGACCTCTAGCTTACCAAGCTGATGCTATGACCACGAAGGTCTCTCAAGTGGTGTAAAAGCAACAACGCCTTACCTCTTCTGTGGTTCACCATATTCTCAATGCTTGTGTGCAACTTTTTGAGCTGTTGGTCAAGGCTCTCGATCTGCTGCGTTTTCTCCTCGAACCACTGGTCAGACTCGTTCATTTTTGTAACCACCTTGGATGCACTGTCTACGACCTTGTTGAAAGCCCTCAGCATCCCTGCTCCACTGAGAGCTGCTGTACTAGACGCTTTTGGTAGCTGACAACAGAAATTTAACGATACTACTAATAGTATGGATTTTTTGAGACAATAACAAGAAATTCAATTTAATTAAATGAATATGGACAGCTACAGAAATTTTCTCTTTTAATTTACATTAAAAAGAACAAAAAAGTTGAGCAAAACAACTTATAAATATAGAAAATAGCACATTTTGTTGATCCGGAGCTGGCAAAAATCTACAATTTTTGCAATTAGAACTGCGAGAAAATCGTGAATTCACAAGAAGAAAAACATATCAAAAAAAATAATAACATTACTTTTTTTTAAGATTTCTTGAGTAATCAATAGTACAGTATATGTGGTAAATATGTGCTCTATTCATATAATTGTGTGATTAAAGGTACATTAAATTGCAAAAGAGGGAAGTATATGAAGATGTATTCACTTCATTAATATTATTTCTGTCACCAAGTTCTTCATCACCTTCATTCAGAACCATTGAAAATTTCATAATTAATTTCAAGTCCAGACTTAACAAAGGCTTGAGGATTTTTTGACATATGCAAAATGTGTGATGAATGAACAGGCAGACAATTCAAAGTTTTGAAGTAACTTGTCTTTAGTCTTTGCATCTTCCTCCTTCCTCTTTTAATCAGGCATGTGAGTGAAGAAGAAATACAATTACAAGTATATAGTGGTATAAAGATTGTCAGAGCAAAAATATATACATATAAAATAATAATACAACAAAAAAATAAATATAAAAAGAAATATAAATAAATACAAAAAAACCGACAAACTTAATGACCAGCGGGAATCGTAATGATTGAAATGGCGGAAATCTGCTAAATAGCAGAAGTCTCACATGCCTGTTAAATGAACATTTATAATTGTAGGAAGTGAAGGAAGAGACACAAACAGGACCATCCATCATAAGAGTAACATACCCAGACCAGCACAATCCCCTCCAATAAGGAGAGACTTAACAATTCTACCGTGGAGGAGATAGAGAAATGCATATTAAAAGCTTGATTCAATAACAAAGCTTCTCTGTTGACTCATGTACCTTTCTGTGTTTATCTTTTACGAATGCTTGGCTTTATTTACCCAAAAACGTTTATATAAATGTGTGATTTGACTCTACTCTAATCGCACATTTGAAAATTCACAGTAAATTCAGAAGCACAGATATTTTATGTCATCATTTATTAAGGAAAAATTCAAACTCTGTGCAGTGTTTAATTTAATGGACTCTAAATGCACACGTATCTAATATTGATATGGTTGTATACAAAAATTTAATTTTAATAGATGCACCATTAGAAACTTCTGTGAAGGATCTTTCAATCGTAAGAACAAAACTGCTCTCTCAATCGGGAGTACCAACCGGACTGATACACATACCTCCTCCTTCTCAAGGAACTCTTTAAAATCTGGATCACTCCGCAATGTAGGATGAGCTGCTGTTCTGTTGAGGAACCTCTCTAAAGCTGCGCGCCTCTTCTCCACAAATTCAAATGAGTTGCTTTCGTCCTGCGCACCTTTGGTGATTTTTACCTTGGTCATTCCTATGAAGAGTCAAGCAAGGGTAATTGTTAATGAGCAAACCTACCACAAGACTATTAGAATAAAAAGATTGTACACTTATATGGCAACAGTATTAAAATAAGATCTACGAAATATGTTTGATTTCCTAATTTCAGGAATTGCTTAAATTCTGAGAGGAATGTGAGTGAGTGAAGTTCCATAGTTAGGATAGATCAAGGTTTTGAATTTGTAACATGTTTGTCAAAATTGTGAGCATAGATAGTACCAGGTTTGGTTTGTTGATGTTTAACGACAATGCAACAGTCAGAGTCAAATGTGCTGAGAGGGTGCTAAAAATTTAAGGTGCAAGAGTTTAGAATGGAGATGAATGGGGGGAGGGGATAGGAAGGAGAAAATATAATAAATAATAAAGGAGCAAATAAAGCCATTAAAGAAGGAAGAAAGAATAGAAAACAGGGGAAGTGTGGGTAAGGATTAGATCAGGTGCTATTGCAGAGAAAGGTGATGATGTTGGAGGGGGGATTATTCTTGGAGATCAGAAATGGAGGTGCAGGGGGAAATGATTTGGAGTTGAGGTATAAAGGACAGGTTAAGAGGATATGCTTGATCCAGAGATTAGTGTTGTAAGTAGTGCAGAAAGGTTTAGAAGAGCCTGAAAGGAGTGGGCGAGAAAGGAGTGACCAAAACATATGCGGGTGATGACAACGTCCTCTCTACAATTGAGACTGTGTGAGGGAGGGTTGGTCCCTACTTTGGGATTGATAGTGTTGAGTTTGCTACTTAATGTAGTTCTATGAATTTTGTTTACCACAAAGGCCCATTCAGCATTTTCACAATGTATTTCTCACTACAGATTACAGAGACCTTCCAAATTGCTGTGGCAAGGTGTAGGAAATACATTTACAGTATCCAACGTAATTAGCGCCCATGCTAGGGGCTGCGTACAGTATGCTATTCGAGCTGCATTATATATACATGAACTCGTCATGTACTAGCCCCACAATAACCAACACCAAAACATCGTGAGCATTCCATGCAAAATAAGCAAAGAATGTAACAAAACCTTAAGCATTTTTAGTCTTCAAATTAATCAAATGAATAATGTTATCAGTAGAAAAATGTTGGGTGGGCACTTATTAGAGCAAAGGCGCTTAATACATCGAATACAGTATATTACAAATGGGAAACATTTTTTTCTGATGACATCATAAATTTTGCAAGCCTTTCTTGAATAATTTGGTTTGAAATTTCTGCATGACAGCCTGTTTTACTTGGGATTTTGCTATTTCCATAATTTTCAAATAAAATTGTTTGTTACTTTAGTCCTTTAGAGTAGCTAAATGCTACAGCCAATGAGGTTTCTTGACATCAGCAGTCAAATGAATATTTATGAATATACTCATGAATGGCTATGGGTCAATAGATGCCATCAACAACATAATTCCACGAGAAAATTGGTCAAACTGGTTGCCCCCTTGTTACAAATTTCAAAAATTAAGTCTTTACCTCTCAGCAGAAATGTGAGGACTTCTTATTTAGGGCTTCCACGATATGTCAATTATCACATCATAATGATAATGCTTTTTCCATGATATAAAAAATACTCTGAAAAACATATCGTGATATGCCGTTTTTGCGTATAAGCTGCGAATTATAACAAAACATTGTGAGCCATTATTTCAGAAACATTTCAAATTAACAGCATATTTGCAGTAAATCTGATTCTTTTATACTTTCTTTCTGTAGATCATAAATTTTATGGAAAATTTTAATCTGCATGCTGAAAATCCAAGCAATTTTCAAAAATGAATAATCATAACATAAATATCGCGATATGGTGATACATATCGTGATATATTTGTCCACGATAATCGATATCTGTTTTACACACATCGTGACATTTCCAGTCTCATTCTAGAGTCTCCAGAATATTCAAACAAACTTTCTGCTCAGGGATTTCCATTTTGATAGCCATTTGTATGTTATGTGTTGACATATGCTGGTAAAAGCTTTCAGATCTCTAGTTTGATATATTATAAGAAGCAGTTAAGCTCAACGTCAAACCATGATAAATTCTTATACAAACCGGCAATATAACTGCCGTAAAAAGATTACTGTTGGCTTCAGTATCCAATGTCATAAATTATTACATATTTATTGGTACCTGTAAGAAGAACATGTTGTAATACATCAACCGATATAATTCAAAACCTTCTTAACAGGAAACATTTTGAAATAACCTACAGTAAATGTGCCATGAACATAAACTGCTACAGAGAAGAAGGTTGCTCTGAATTGAAAGAAAAAACTTGTTTTTAAAATAACCCATCAGACATGATTAATTATTGCAACAAATCAAAGTGCACATTGTTTATGTGCCAACAAGATAATAATAACAAAAAGAGTATTTTGACAGAATAAATTCAAATGAACTTTAATCTTAATTCAGAAATTTCTGGAAGATTAATTGCTAGAAATTGGTTTAATCCAGAAATTCCTGGAAGACATTCCTGGAAGACTTAACTGCCACAAAATGGTTTAATGGATCAATTTAGGTGTCAGGTTTATAATAATCTTATCCAAGGAAAGCAAAACTGGTGAAGAAAGTTAATTTGTTTTTTAATCCATCAAGGAGTTATTCCAGTTTAAAAGATTTGTGGAATGACTGATTCCACAGAAGAAATGAAATCAGTATCACATTCTTCACAGTCTTTGTATGTTTCTTGAAACACTTTGTATTACCTTGTAATTAAAAGCCATCATATACAGACTAATAGAACAGATCTAGAGAAAAACTTTTGATTAACCAGCTTAAAAAAGTTGAAGAAAAAAAATCGGATGTGAACAAAAAAAGTTTCAAACTAATTTACTTTTAAGTAATTTTCCTGAAGTTTTTTTTTTTTTTTGTTAAAGTGAGTGTGGGGTATCATTTTAGACTTTCTACACCAGCCATTTTATTACAAAAATTTGACAGCTTTAAACTGCAGCAGCAAAAGTAAAATATTTGTTCCCGCAAGAGGCGTACAGGGCAAGTTTTTTTTTGAGAGGCAGATCATATTTTGCCCGGATGTTAGGGCAAGATTAATATCTTCCCCAATTTTACCTGACAAGATTAAATTCATACAATCCAAGATTCAGGCAAACTAACCTGTTCCCATTTCGTATTCATTCTGAAGAACTTATGTAAGGTGAGGTAACTTTCCTCCTAGTACTTTAAAGTAAATCAAACCCATTCTAAAAACTTTCAGCAAATTTAATTTGGCGTCTCAGCCTGTCTGAATAAATTACATTTAATGGATCATGCAGTTTTTGCCCGAATATCGACAAACATTTTACCCCAATCTTTGGTTGCCCAAAAATATAAGGGACAGTCTGCCCCCTTCCCCAATGTCTGTGGTTTCCAAAAGGGTGCAAATGAGAATCAAGCTGGACCAGATAACTGTATATCACACGCATAAATCATTTCTTTCCTAAAATATTTCCTAATAATTGTTTGTTTGATGAGGGCTTAACGGCACCACGACAACGAAGGTCAAATTGTGCCCGAGAGGTTAGATTATGCTAGTGGTAGGGAGGAAAGAAAACAGGGGGAGAATGAGAGAAATACAAAAACTAAAAGTCAGAAAGCTGGGATCAAGAGAATAGGTGCATGGGTAAAGAAAAACAAAGTAGAGAGAGGGTAGTGGAAGAGGAGGACTAAACATGGTTGTAGAGGGAAGCAACATGAAGGAAGGAGATCATTTTATCCAAAAAATTGATCAAAAAGAGGTAATTAAATATATCTTCTGAACTCAACAAGATAAGACAGCAGTTTCTTCACTGTTCTGTTTGTATGCTTGTAACCCTTCACCCAACAAAATAACTACCTACTCACATCACATCATTTGTTCCTTTGGTCTTAAATGATTCTATCATGTGTATAAAAGGTATACAGAAAATCTTTTATTTCAGAAGAAAAAATATGTTGCCTACCTACCGACCAAACTTTTTTGGGCAAGGTGTGTGAAAATCTTTTATTTCAGAAGAAAAAATATGTTGCCTACCTACCGACCAAACTTTTTTGGGCAAGGTGTGTTACAGTAACAATCAATATTTAAAGGATAATCTCAACACTTTACAAGATGGACATGTCGGCCATTCCGCAGCCTGTCACACAATATGTTAAGGGAAGGCACTCAACTTTATTTTCTTCCAATTTTCTTTTTAAGAAATATCTTACGAAAAAAGGAAAAACAAATTTCACATGATATAAGGCTTGGTCCAGCTTGATTCTCATTTGCAGGCTTTTGGGAACAAATATTTCATTTTTTGCTGCTGTTTTTCTCTGAACCTAACGTCCTGAGGCTTTTCGTTCCTGTAACGATCTTGAAGCTTTTAAGACACCTTTAAAGATTGATCAATTATGAGTAATGTATATATTTATTCTACGTTTTTTATTTCACCTTCACTAAGTAAAAACCTTTTGAACTTTTAGCCATGTTTGGCAGTTTTCATCGCTAGAGAATTTCTTCTAATCTTATTATCAAATGCAAGTTTTGAGTTAACTTGAGTGAAAGCAAAGTAATTTTTTTAGCATGGAAGATTGCAATATAATACATCGGATATATGAATATGTGGATAGTCATCAAATACATGATTCCATGACAGAATTGGTCAAGTTCAGATCTGGAAAATCTCTATGGTTCCAGTGCTTATAACCATGGGAAAATCAGGAATTTCCAGAAGAAAAAAAACAATATAAAAAATTATAATAATAATAATAATATTTATTCTTGAGTAAACAACAGTATATGTGGTAAATATGTGCTCTAAAATCATTACCTATGTAATTATGAGATGAAAAGTACATTAAATTGAGAAAGAGGGAAGAAAATAAAGATGTATTTACTACATTAATATTATTTCTGTCACAATCTTTTAGGGGAAGAATTGTGACACATTTATTCAGAAATTTTATGATTAATTCCAACTTTGGTCAAACTGGTTCCCACATGTTACAACTTTCAACATTGAAAAGCTTTCCATATGCTGTTTTTCAGTAGTTTGTGGTACGAAAGCTTCAGCGTAACATATTTACTTACCAACAACACTCTTCTCGGGTACTGATGGTACAATCCGTCCCTTTGTTGCGTGTTTGGTAACAAGTTTTTGATGAAGTCCTAAAAAGTCGCTGAATCGTCTTCCAACATTCATGGTGGATCCTTTAAATGATGGGTCACTTGTCTGCAACAACAATTGATGAAAAAAAGTAATAAGTCTCTCAATATCTATAAGAATGATAAGGGTGTATTAGTTGTGGAGTCTCCAAAATATTCAAACATTCACCGTCTGCAAATTGTCCCAACAAACCGGAACTCCCCCAAAAAGGCCAGAAACCCACCCAAACACCCCTCCTGTACTTCCTTGCAAACACTTGAAATTGTATTTCTCATAAGTATTTTCCTATATTTGGACAAATTAGTTGACATTTCATATGCGGTGCCAACTGTCAAAGAAGAAAACCAAATTTGGCAACGTCAACAAGATTACTGATGCTCTAAACATGTACCTTTTGAGTACCTTTTCACCAAAAATTCCTAATGGAATCAACAGAAGTTTCTAAGACATTCAGCATAACCTGAATAAATAAAAGTATTTTCAAAGCTTCCAGTGGCTGAAATTGGGTCATAAACTGAAAATTGTCTGCAATTGTTTAACTCTTCACCAGAACATTGAGATTACAGTGTTATTTTTGAGAACTTTTTGGAAAGGGGGCTTTTCCACAAATTTGCTTATTTTCTACTGTAACAAGTTTAAGTTATATGAAAGCTAAGACTTTGGGCTTTTACCTTGGTTTGCATAAACGTCTGGTAAAATATACAAATTTATGCAAATAAGGTCATTAATTCAGATTTTTAGACTGCTATATTTGTGGTATTCTGCATTCTTGTGGCTAATTACAAAAAAATTACTAATAGAATTTATAAATTGTTGAAAGAATGGCCTTTCATTTGATACTACTCTTGATTTTTTTTGGAGCAAGAAAAAAATTCATACATCAATTTCATTGATCTTTTTGGCCTAAAAATGTATTTTGCCAATGATCTATGATAAATGAGCTAATTTGCATATCATTTGCATAACATTTTTATTGAAATAATGGTCAACGATGACGAGTGAACACACAATTACAATAACGGGGTCGTCGCCTGCATATTCGGTTATGATAGTAACAATACTATCACGAAACGGTTAATACTACCCAGACGAGAACACAGGTACGACGTACGGACAGACATAACATCGACAACCAAGTCAATGTCCACGGCCTTTGATAACCAGTTGTGGTACACTGGCATGTCTGCCCAACCCAGGCTTGAACCCAGGACCTCGTGGTCTGTAGACAGGTATGAAAACCGCTACACCACAGTAGGTAGATAAAATAATGGTGTAAACATTTCCTTTTTTATATTATATTAGTTTTGTGCATCGTAGAAAGGAACAATGCATGTTCATGGGAAAGCATAGTGCCAAATCCTATCAGATAGATCATTGGCAAAATACATTTATAGGCCAAAAAGATCAATAAAATTGATGTATGAATTTTTTTCTTGCTCCAAAAAAATCAAGAGTAGTATCAAATAAAAGGCCATCTTTCAACAATTCATCAATTCTATTAGTAATTTTTTGTAATTAGCCACAAGAAAACAGAATACCACAAATATAGCAGTCTAATAATCTGAATTAATAACCTTATTTGCATAAATTTGTATATTTGACCAGAAAATTATGCAAACCAACGTAAAAGCCCAAAGTCTTAGCTTTCATACAACTTAAACTTGTTAAAGTAGAAAATGAAAATAAATTTGTGAAAAAGCCCCCTTTCCAAAAAGTTCCCTAAAATAACACTGTTATCTCAAATGCTCTGGTAAAGAGTTAAACAATTGCATCCAGGGACAAAATCTCCAGGTACCTACTTATCACTTATTGGATCAATTACACACTCGAAGCATCAAGACTCCAAACTCCTTAAAATACATCCTCTTGGGTAATTGTGTATCCAAGATTAAACCGCAAGTACTGCACTTCAACATGATGAACAATCAATCAGAAACGGTATGTAACCCTGCCCTCTATTTCAGTGCAGACAACAGTTTCAGAATTCACTCAATTTGCCATGAATGCTTCGCAAAATCAAGCAGTTACATATGATATGCCACACTTCCATTTTCAAATTCAAAAAGTTTAAAGACCTAACTTCTACATCTTTCTAAATTCACAAAGTTTAAGGAAAGTTACACCAAAAGCAACGTTTACATCAATAGCACACATTATTGTGGTAATCACATCTTGGGGTATTTGGTTGTGAGAAAGCTTCTCTCGCTATGGATTATATTGCACTCGCTTTACTGATTGAAACTGTTCAGACAGTAGATTAACCAAAGACAAGCAGCTGTTTGTGCTCTTTAAATTGAATTTTCTTCAAGAAACTAGAAACTTCCCCTGAGAGAAACATACTTCTATGTTCAAGGTGAGATGTTACATATATGAAGAATTCCAAACTTAGTGCACAAAATCTGAATAATAATAATAATATTTGTGATTAATATAGCGCCTTTTGCCAGGGCCTCAAAGTGCTGGACCCAATTAACCACCAAATAAGTTCTCCAGCTGCCAGACAACTCAGCGCAAAGGAACTGAACTTGGACTTAACTGGGCCAGGATGCAAAGTGAATGAACACTGCATTTTCATGCTACTCTTCTTGAATAGTGTTCAGATAACCAGGCACGGTGTGACTGTCAGGACCAACAACCTTAACGTCCCCTCTAACTCCCCTCTGAAGGACAGCAAATGCCATTCAACCATTGCCACTTCTCTCAACAGCTAAATAAGGAACAGGAGCTGTAAACGACGTACTTTGATGTTTGGCATATGTCTCCTTAGCTGTGGAAAAACAGATTAGACCTGACTGAGGCTTGAAGACGGTACCTCCAGCATCTCAGTCGTGTGCTCTACCAAGTGAACTACCTATTTCTATATAATGTATAGCTCTATGTCTTAAAAAATCAAATTGGTGGGCAGATTTTTTCCCATACATAGAGGACAAAAAATACAAACCAAACTGTGAAGAAATTACAGTTCCTCAAAATTTTGAACTTATACCTGAACTGATATATGAGCAACCAGACATCACAAACGATGCAAATCCCCTAGCCGCTAATAACATGCTTTCCATCCTTGTCACAACTGCCATCCCACCACCCTCTGTTCTACATGTCCCATCCTACATCCCTCCCTACAGGAAATCATACATAAAATCCAGATACCATTCCACAACATGACCCATATGCCATCACACCTGCAACCAAGATGACATCTCACCATATGCCTTGCCACCCTGTCCCATATACCATGCCACCCTGTCCCATATACCATGCCACCCTGTCCCATAAACCATGCCACCCTGTCCCATATATGCCATGCTGCCACCCTGTCCCATATATATGCCATGTTCCACCATGCCAGTCCTATATGCCACCCTGTTCCAACCTGCCACCATCCCATATACCATACCATGCCCATCCCTATACCAATGTAATCATGCCACCTTGTCCCATATACCATCCCATCCCTCCTGTATCATGCCACCCTGTCCCCTACCCTGTCCCACATACCATCCATCCCATCCTTCCACCTTGTCCCACATCCCATCCCTCCTGTATCACGTATCCTACCCTGTTCCACATGCCATCCTTCCATGTACCTCCTGCTGTCCTACATTCCATTCCATCCTATCCCACATGCTATCCCACCTTGTCCCATGTGCAATTCCACCTGAAATCCAGACAACATGCCATCCTGTCTCACATGTCATTACACTTTGTCCCCCATGCCATCCCACCTTGTCCCACATGCCATCCCAGCCTGTCATAAATGCCATGGCACTACCTTGTTTCACATGCCATGCCACCCTGTCCCACATGCTATTCCACCCTGTCCTATATGCCATGACATCCTGTCACACATTTCACGGTACCCTGTCCCACATGCCACCCTGTCCCACATGCCATCCCACCCTGCCCCACATTTCATCCCATCCTGTCCTCCATGCCATCCCACCTTCATCCTAATACCTACATCTACTGTACCAATCATTCTACCATTTTCCACCTAACATTCTTTCCTCTAACTCCCATCCCCTCACTTCTATCAACTCAATATGCCCATTCACCTACCATACCCATTCACCTACCATCCCCCTTCACCTGCCACCCTCTGTTCATCTACCATCATCCATTCACCTACATCCTCTATTCCTCAGCATGGCCCATTCACCTACCATCCCCCATTCACCTGACATCTCCCATTCACCTATCATCATCTACCAAATATACTCTTTAATCAACTCATCATTCCAACCTTCACTCTAACCTGCACTCACTCCACATTGCAATACAGCCCCCCCCCCCCAGCCTTAACTTAAATCAAACACTTCCAATAGAAACATGCTCAACTTTTTTCCCCTTATAAACCAAGAAGGGCTGTTCTATCCACCAAATCAGAAGAAAAATTTATTGCAAATTAACTTGGGATTTTGTCATAGATCTATTATGTTTCCACTCTATTTAAAAACCTTATTGTTTTTACCCTGTTCACTTCCAACACACTTCAATATAAAATCCATTCATTCATCAATTTCTATTATGCAACTTTTTTTTATCCTAGAACAAATCCTTGAATTGCTGCTATTCAAGTCTGGAATGCATTTGTTCTCCTTTATATCAATTTCTTTGCATAAAAACAGTTGGAATTCCTTTCCTAGGGCAGCAATCTTTTGTTCCCCAGTAGCTGAACGATGCATGAGGCAGGACGGACAAACGGACGGATGGACAAACGGACGGATGGACAAACAGACAAATGGACAAACAGTAAAGATGCTATATTCCCTCTTCACCAACTTTGTTGGCGAGGGAAATAACAAGCTAAGACTTTTCTTCTTCTAATAACCACAATGCAATGCCCAAAATATCATTATTTGTACAGACCCTATAGATCATTACAAAATTTACCTGACTTGCAAGAAGTCTGGGAAGGAATTATGCACAAAGTGGCTTCAAATGCTATCCACTTTCTGCTTGAAGTCTCCCTCTATGAGTCTACTTAAGTACTACCAATGAGCGTAAATGCGCAAATGGACACTCTGCGCCTAATGCTTAAAGAAAGTTGACTTTCATCTTTTATAATAGAAAACTTGCCAGATGCGGGTATCAGTGATGGAGGCAGACATCTTCTAGGACAATGATTTTAACACGTTGTGGGACTCTTTGTGTACATGATATCAAGCAATGTCCGTACCTACAAGATGGTGGAACCCAAATATATGTGCATATTCCTCATCACTTTACGAATTTTGTTTATCCCTTTTAGATGTGTATTTATGTTCTTATCTTTTACTCTACCTAGTATGTACTGTTTTATGAGCCTCACATAAGATTAGTCAAGTGCTAAACTGAGTTACCCTGTGTGAATGTTAAGATAAATCAAAATCTATTTGTGCATTTATGTTCCTTGGTACTACTCACCAAGAGAAGGACATAATGTATTTCATACAGCCTTTGCGAAGAGAACTTATCCAATTTGCTTAAATTGCAGGTCAGGTTGGCCATGTAATAATTTATAGGAACTGTACATGCAATAAACTGATGCGAGGCCATGCTGCAACAGTCTTCTCCATTGGGGACATGCAGTACCACCACTCTATGACCATAGCATATCCCAGCCGATGCACCATATTGTGGACAACTGCCCACTCTCTTTTCTTAATCAGGGCCTTCTACTGGCATAATACTTAGAGATGGCCATAGCATACAATATCATCATCATTATCATGTAAATATGACATGAAAATTTCATCCAGCTAGCATTATCACGATTTAATACTTACATTTGTCATTACTTTGTACCTCATGTATGCTCCCATACCATCTCCTGCAACAAAAGAATCAAAACCAGTTCACTTTCATAAAAGCTTAACTTAAATCCATCCGAAACATTAGGCTCATAAAGCCGGTGCTTATCCCTGGTTTCAATGGCTCAAGCGGATGACTCTCCTTGGACGGGATGCCAGTCCATGGCAGATTAACTCCCCAGCAGTGCTGGTACTCATTTACAAGTGAGTGGACTGAAGCAAGCAGAGTAAAGTGTCTTGCTCAATGTCAGGACACAATGAAGGGCTCGCGACAGGAATCAAACTAGATACCTTTCACTTTCATATTTACCTTTTCATTCAAATACAAGTTGTTTTCTCAACTACATGGAAAAGGTCATTTGTGAGCACAAATGGCTGAATTTTTTTATCTGATTCTGATCAATTTCAAAGTGGTACTTGTTAGAGCTGTGACCGTTTAGCGTGTACACGCTACATGCTCGCAAATCTTGTAAACGTTTACTAAATACTTCCTTCGGAGTAATCGATTTTCATAAATCCTAATGTATTGCCGTTGAAAATCAATATTCATGATTCAAATCACACACCTATTCGGCTGACAAAATTCCAATCAATGATGACTTTTTACAAACTGTAAACCCGATCAGCATAATCCTTTTTAAATGTGCGAATCACAAATGCGCAGTAATCACCAATGAATGGGGATATTATGCACTTTGATTTCGCCGAAATCTGAGTAATCTAACTTGTAAAATGCACCGCGAATGTGCAGCAGTAAACAGTGAAACTAACAATAGGCCTAACGTTAGGCCATAAGGCTTAAAAACCCACGCAATCAAGGCCCGTTTTATCAACCAAAAAACACTTGAATTGTGACAATCAGTACATTTACATGTAAATATTACCTGTTGAGTCAAATAAATTTTGCAAGAAAGAATAAATATTGCATAATTAATAAACAAAAAAAGGTTTTAACAGAGGTGAAATGCTGCATGCTTCGCAAAGATAGCGGCCATTTTTTCGAGAGGACTGATATTTCAGAACTTCCTGGTGGTGGTGGCGTAGTTTTGAAATGTTTTACGGCGAGGTATATCATAGGCTCGGTATGCAAGATTTTCACAGAACATTAAAAGTTGTAGTGAATAGGACAAAAAAAAGTGACGCGATGTTGAGTTTAAATGACATTGAAAGGAAGTCATCTGTTCTTTTTAAACTGAATTTCCATGCATATTTTCCACAAAAATGATAATTTATACTGTAGAAGTAAGCTTTCTACGATTTGGAAAGCAAAACTCAGCGTCTATTTGGGCTATGCCGTCAGTACTTCTGCCATAGTGGTTGCGCGAATTTTTTGACTTCGCCTTGTAGTTTTGGAGCAATTTTGGTGTATTTCCGAAAATTACGGTACTAAACTCGTGTTTACTAAAATCCCTAAACGTTCACAGCTCTAGTACTTGTGAAAATAGCTCAAAGGATTAACTTCCTCCTTTTCATGATGTATAAGGGTTGAAAATGTGCTAAAAAAAGCAAGCGTGTATCATTTACACGCATTTAGTACCGTAATTTTCAAAAATACACCAAAATTGCTCCAAATTTACAATTTTAAGTAAAAAAATCATGCAACCAGTATGGCAAAAGTATTGACTCCATTGCTTAAAAAAACGCTGGAATTTTGTTATTCAATCGTAAAAAGTTTACTTCTACAGTATAAAATCAATTTAAGAAAAATGTGCATGGAAATTCAGTTTAGAAAGAACAGATAACTTCCTTCAATATGTTTAAACTCAACATCACATAACTATTTTGTCGTACTCGCTAACGTTAACTTAGAGCATTCATGTTTTACTGTAAAAATTTTGCATACTATGATACCTCACCGTAATACATTTCAAAACTACGCCACCACACCGGAAGTTCTAAAATATCCGACCTCTCGAAAAAATGGCTGCCATCTTTGTAAAGCACCTAGAATTTCAGCTCTGTCAAAACCTTTTTTATGTTTCTTTATTTTGCAATATTTTATCTTTCTTGCAAAATCCATTTTGACTCATCAGGTATTTTACATGTACATGTAAATGTACTAATTGTCACAATTGAATTATTTTGACCTTGTGTTTGTTGGTCGTAAAACAGCTTGTAAAACGGGCCTTGATTGAGTGGGATTTAAAACCCTATTATGGCCAATTGTTAGTTTCACTGTTTATTGCTGCACATTTCACAAGTCAGCCTACTCAGATTTCGGCGAAATCAAAGTGCGAGATATCCCCATTCATAAGTAATTACTGCGCATTTGTGATTCTCACATTTAAAAAGGATTATGCTAATCGAGTTTACAGTTTGTAAAAAGTCATTGATTGGAATTTTGTCAGCCGAATGTGTGTGTGATTTGAATCATGAATGATCAAATTGATTTTCAACGGCAAGACTGACTATGAAAAACAATTACTCGCAATGATTTAGTAAAAGTTTACAAGAATTTGCAAGCGTGTAGCGTGTACACGCTAAACAGTCACAGCTCCACATAAAATGAATCATGGTTGAATTAAAAGCTCAATTTAATCAATCCTGCTAATAGTGGTAGACCACCCATATTTTAATCTTTCCTCTGCATGGTACCACAGTAGATTGGGGACTGGTAAACCTTATGGTTGATTCAGCCATTTTAGTACTGGTCAAGTAGCACTGATCCCGAGCTGCTGCCAGAGAATATGACTGGTGCATAACTACAGTAGACATGACTTCAGGGTGATTCCACAAATGTAACGTCAATGAAAATCGCCCACTAGCAGTGTTGTAAAATTGGATCAGCATAAGAAAACGTAAACACATGATACATTATAATCATAATTGATTGACCTACCAACTTTCTGTGGGTCGGAGATGGTGATCTCCATATGGAATGTATCCCCACTCTCCTCTTCCTCCTCCTGCAAAGAAAATTAAATCATACAATGTAAGATTATAGATATTTACATGTCCTATAAAATATATAACTATTTAAATTTTATATATTTACATACATTTACATGTCCCATAAGATATATACATATTTAAATTTATATGTATTTACATACATTTACATAATATCCTAGATTCCATATGGAATGCATTCCGCTCTCCTCTTCCTTTTTAGAAGAAATCAATCATACAATGTAAATTAATGGGATTTACATGTCCAATAAGATACATATTTAAATATAAATTTACATATACTTATATAATATTACATATTTTTCAAAACATAGAACATCTTATATAATAGATGATACATATGAACAAAAAGTGTAGAAATCATTCCATTAACTGATTACATTAAGGAAACCTGCAAGTACCACTTGATTTAAGTAAAAAATCTTCACAGCAAATTTTACATTGTATTAAAACAAAAAAGTAGGGCAGGTCAAACTATGACAGCACTTTCTGCAACTTCTGTGCAGAGGAAAGAAAAATAAAGAAATTTTCTGCAACAGAAAGTTTCAAATACAGTACATAAGAGAAATATGAAACAGCTTTAAGATGGATATGGGCATGATCTTTAGATTTACAAAACCTGATACATGATGAATTGTGTTCAAATACCAAGCTTTTACATTAATAAATAATTCATTGTGCTACAGGCAACAGATTCATGTTTCACTCATATGTACATATCGATTACTTTCTGCAAATGCACTCTGCTCAAACTCTTTAATTGAAAGAAATGATCACAAAAGATTCAATTGTCATGAAACATTGGCTGCATTTGATACAGTAAAGTACAGTTTTTGATTTTCACCAAATAAAACAGCATTTTAAGTACAGATCTAGGCACAGATAGAGGAAACAGTAATCTTAATTGCTTAAAAATCATGAAAATAGTCAAAAGTTCTCATCAAAATCATGTAAAAATGGACCATTTTATAGGTTTGGGTGTTAAAATGCATATTCTTGAATAAACAAACAAAATTTAAAAGACTTTTTGATTTTTATCCATATTCCAATTCGTGTACAGTACAACAAAATCTGCATGTGTCCAAAAATGCCAGCTTAATTCAATGCTAAATCTTTATGTCTATCTTCAAATAAACTGTTTGTGGTTTTAGAGGAAAACAGACACTAGTGCTGTTGATTTGCGACTGATTCACTTATCGTTTAATCGCCAAAATTTGCGAGCATTTAGCGATTAATTGCAAACAAGCTACACCCAGAAAACTTCTAAAGTAAGTGTTCAATAAAAATTAATAAAATTTCAAGGAACTGGTAGCGTTCCCACACAAACAGACCATGAATTTTCGGAAAACAAATAGGCCAAGAATCTCACCAAATGCAAATGTCATGTCATAAAATTACCAGTTAGGCTGATAAAAAAGTTAAAATAAAGATCCTGCATAAACCCTCAAACAGGTGTAGAAATAAAATATCAGCAAAAAATGTTGGCGATATTGAACCTTATCTAAAGTTGCACTG
Source organism: Chiridota heheva (assembly GCA_020152595.1). Taxonomy (NCBI): domain Eukaryota; kingdom Metazoa; phylum Echinodermata; class Holothuroidea; order Apodida; family Chiridotidae; genus Chiridota; species Chiridota heheva. The sequence goes on from JAIGNY010001138.1 coordinate 225,333, forward strand.
TTGAAGTGCCACGTCGCCGGTATATGAAGGGGCTATTACAAAACAATTCATTTGCAGACCGTAACCCAGTAAGTACAAGCTCAGATGATTTCATTGGTTCGAAGTGGAGCAAGTTAATACAAGTTTTTTGCAGACCCGTTAGGTGATAGCCTGTTAGGTATGCATAAATTAGTAATATTATCTCTGCATTCCACTCTGCATATCGATTCACAAGTAAAATTAACAAACAGAAAACAGAATGTTCAAATACAGATGCCCTTTGCCATATTTTATGATTCTGAGTGACCAAAAATATTGCTTATCATTGTTAAATGTTTCAATTCAATGTAGAACTAAAAATCTTATTTGCAGAGTGCCGAAGAATTGATTTTACTTGGGTGCGCGGCGTGTGTTGTAAAAATAAAATGTTTTCATGCCTCCTTGCTGAAACAAGGTCCTGTTTCAGAACGGAATACAATGTAATGTAATTCAGTTTAATTTTCAATCATGATGTATTCAAATCATGCAGTATCGTATTAATCGTTTAAAGATTGCAGGGACTACACTTTTATATTTTTTCATTTTAATACGAAATACGAATTTGGTGGGGAGTGGGACACTACTGTTAATTAGCTGGCATTTTCTTTTCTGTACACTCCCCTTTACACAGTTTTCGCAAATACCATATAAGGCTATAGGACGGGAACAAATTTGGTGGCTTAAGTATAATTGAAAATGCAAACGGGCCAATTTAAAGTAAAAGCATGCAAGAATAATTACTAAACTTGAAAAATAAGAGAAGTATGCATGATTAATGATTTTATTATTTTTTGGTTGAACTTAAGAGTAATGGCCTGGCCATGCTTAATGTTTCACAGAAATGTTGAGCATCAAGTGGGTGGGATCTAGACTGTAAGATTTTCCAGCTGTAAGGTTAGGCTATATGAAAATCAGCAGCAATTGTACTGCGTGATCAAGAATACGATGGCTAGCATCGCATCTTAAGATGATGCATTTAGATCTGGCTTAATTTGTATATGTTTTACATGTATCCAACAAATTTCTTTCCTTTTCACATGACAGAAAATTGAAATCATCACTATGAATAGAAATTGTGTGCAAATAAGGGCATATAAATGGCCTGTCGACACAGCCTTTTTCATAACTTTTGTACAAGACTGGGCTTGGGACATTGTGAAGCGTGTAGTGCCTTTCGGACCTAATCTGACAAAGGGGGGAAAATCGGCATCATTTGAGGGGCAAACGGAGTAATAAAATCACTTTACACACAAACAACATAAGAGTTTATTAATACATTTTATTTATCAATGCCTCCGTTATCATTTTCAACACTATTTACAGAAAATACTGTGATACAAACATCGTTAGCTGCTATAACAGTGCATGTAGTGACTGTAATGCACTTTATGTTTAGGGCTTCTTTACATTACGGGTGAAAAACCGCTTTTCCTATTAAACCGGTTTTTGTTTTGGAAACCGACCGGTTTCACATCGGGAAAAAACCGTGCAAGCTGAAAGCCAGATAATAGATTGTTTATATTTACATTCAGAGCACAAATTCATTGTTCAGCACATTACATTGAAAAGTTTCATTTAAGTCTTGACAGATCTCATTCTAAAACACAACCACCATTCCATTTCTGCCCTTCCCCTGTTCTAATAAGTCAAAAGTTTTAATCAATTGTTCCTGAAACAATAACAAAACCACACACCAAATCTAATCAAAATCCAGTCATGAGTTTTGAGATATCTTGATGACAAACAAACAAACAGAAAAACATAACCGCCCTTCAACTTTTACTTGATAAAGTGATTATTATTTTCAATCTTTCCAATAGAGGAAGAGAGTTATACAAAGCTGTGATTTTTAATCATTTTTCTTGACATTTTTGCATGCTTTTTTTAAACCTAAACAGTCACGAATAGAAGATATATTCTCTGAAAATCGATGACTTTGAGTTCAAGAAACGAGGCTCTTGATGCCCCCCTTATTGTGTTGCCACCTGTTTTTGTGAAATGATATCAGGAGAAAGGTCAATTTCTCCAAAAACATAAAGGATAGCCAAGATCATCTTTCCCATTTTTTGATTTATATGTAAGTGGAGTGTCTTGCAGACACAAAAATACATTTTTCTTCTGAGTCTTCTCTTCTTCCACGGATAATTTTGACAGGAAGAATGCAAACCAATTTTTTTTTTCTTCTGCTGTCTCTCAGTTTTTTCAGAGTGCTATTAAGAATTTTAATATGTTGTATTAAAAAAACCTTAAAGGTAATTCTTAAAGAAGGCATGCCATGATCATCGATTTTGGCTTAAAATTAAAACATTTACTTCAACTAATATCAAAACACCAGCACCCTAAAATTCATGAAAATGGTACAAAATATCTACATAAATGTGATCGAAATTGTCCGTAGCTCGTAGTGAAAAATACTTGTCATGTGACGGATAAACTTGTGATGTAATCTGAGGCGCTAGGCTAGCTGCATCTGACATGTCTGAGGCACCAACATCAATCATACACTGTTATCGATGCATATTGGTATACCTATACACTGATAATGTAGACCAACGCAAGGCCTATTATTTCTAGTTCTTCGTCTAAAAGCATATAGATCTTAATTTGAATTTCATTTTCAAGTTTTGACAACAGAGGAGAATCAAATGGTTCTGACGAAAATGAGGAGATAAAAGGCAAAATTCTTGGCCTGAAACGGCACCGATTTGAGCCAGAAGCTATAATAAGCTAATGGAGGTGATGAACATGAGACTCCAGAAATCGGCGATGTTCGCATCAAGAGACTTCAGCAAACTGTAAATACATGTAGGGGCGTAGCAACCGGGTGTGTTTGTGTGTGTGGAGGGGGGAGGGGATGTGTCACACTGTCACACCCCTTATTCCAAAATTTGTCAGAAAATTTTAATACCTGTCGGGGAATTTCGGGGGGGATCTTTCATATACATGGATAATTTCTTTGATAACTTGCTTGTAAAACTTTTCGACATATAAAATATTTTTGTGTAAATGAATTAGAGTTGTGATACTGTGACAATAATTTATCGCGAACTAGATTATCAGAGGCAAAAGATGATAATCAAAACACATTTTTCATCCCAAATAACTATTTTTAAATACTTAGGGGCCTAGATCCGCAATTTACAAATCTATAGGACACAAAAATATGCTACTAAACATACGTTACTCTTTTTCCTCTATCAATAATCAACAAACCTGACAAATAGAAGAAAAAATCCCGACGGGGGTACGAGGGATTGAGATATTGAGAAACATGTTTGATCAAATAAAGTAATGCGGAGAATTTTCCTTGTACCAATAAAATTGATTGTATCACATATAGTTAAGCTCCAATTACTGTACACCTTGTAAGAAATATATGCAAGAACAAACATTTTATGCTAATTCTGAATCTCCCCCTCCCATCCAGAGTTACCCTAGTTAAACCCCTGAATACATTGAAAGATCCACCTGGGATTAAGAAGTGGCGTATTCAGCTTTCGCATTCAGAGGGGGTAAACAGTAATTATCTGAAAAGCAGGGGGAAAGGGGGCAATTTTGGTTGGGAGGTAAAAGGTGGTAACTATTAACATGAATATTTGTTTTGATTATTGGAAAAAGAATGTACAAAGGCATATAGGGGGCAGGAGGAGAGGGGGCGATTACGGTTAGGAGGTAAAATTGGGAAGCTATGAACATAAACATTTTTTTTTCTATCCTATTACACACACTTTGTTGCTGTTGTTGTAAGCATTTAAGTGTAGAAGCTATGAACATGAACATTTTTTTTCTATCCTATTACACACACTTTGTTGCTGTTGTTGTAAGCATCTAGTGTATAGGCTTATGAGTTTAGTGTATGCTAGTATATTGTGTGTTGAAGCTAAGGTATTGTTGGGCATATTGTTCCTCTTCTAGGTTGTTGCATTTGGTTTTCTGCTTCTGTTAATTATATTGAATGATAATGGAGAGCTCAAATTGCTGTGATGGTTGTAATATGTGGATTGATTTCCAGGAGTCCTGTGTGCCATGTAGTTTTAAGAAAGCTTCGGTTGATAGTTTGGGATTTATTTGTTCAATGTATACAAGGTTGAAGGCTTTGAAGTTGAGTCTTTCTGGTTGTACAGTAGTTGCATCGTTGAAAAGTTCATGCCAGTGTGCAGACTTAAGTTTTGTGGCTTAGATGTGGGTAGTCAGACATGTAATGTTAATAGATCTTTGGGTGAGGAATTTTATTGGGTTTCTGTTCAGGTAGATTAGTACTTAGATCAGATTCTGTTGACAGGCCTGATGTAGGCTTGTCTGTAGTCGATGATTGTACAGGTACCATTGGTCATGAGGTTGTTGATTCGTCTGGTACACTGCCTGTGCATTCTGTTAAGGATGAGGTGTTATGGATAGGGGATTCACTAGTTAGGTATGTTGACAGACAGTTTTGTGGAGTACATCGCAGTAGAAGGATTAGACATGACATGTGATTCTTAAAAAAAATTACATTTCAAAATTTTTACATTAAGCCCCGCCTACTCATTTATATACATGACATCACCACCAAAAACGATATGGCACATCTACAGACTATGGATTAGCTGTGTACAGCACATGATGTGAATCCAGTTTGTCCTTTTTGAGATATACCATGTTTACAAGGTCTTTTTAGCAAAACCATATTAAGCCCCACCTACTATGCATATTAATGAAATTCAACAGTTTTATACAATGAACATATACACACTAGCTAACACCATAATTATACTAAATCAGGCAAGTGATTGTTCAAATATGAGCATTTCAAGCTTTTCACATTAAGCCCTGCCTACTCATTATTAATATGCATGACATCACCGCTAAAAACAATAGGGCACATCTACAGGCTATCTGTATACCAAATGTAATATGAAACAAGGTTACCATTCTTAAAATACCGTGTTTTAAAACTCTTTTCCACAAAATCATCTTAATCCCCACCCACTACGCATATCAATGAAATTCAAAATTTGTGTACCATGAACGTGTACACACTCGCCAACAACATAACTACACCAAATAGGTACAAATATGAGCATATCAAGATATTTACATTAAACCCCACCCACTCATTAATATACATGACATCACCACCAAATAAAAAAGGGCAGATCTATTGACCATGGGCTATCTGTGTCCCACATACAGTACGACATGAATCCTATGTATGGTTCATGAGATATCATGCATTCGCACTTGTTGTCACAGACACACATACATACACACATATAAACATACATACACCATCAGCATGACTGCATAGGTTCCTTATGCTATTAGCATCGGAACCAAAAAGGGTGATCATAGTTTGCCCTGTAACTATAGGCCAGTTAGTCTTACTAGTGTTGTGAGCAAGGTCATGGAGTCCATTGTTAAAAATGTTGTACTAGATCATACACTGGTCAATGGTTTGTTGCACTTGTCCCAGCATGGGTTCTTACCTAAGAGGTCTTGTGTTTCTAATTTATTGAAGTTTCTTGATGATATTACTAAACTACAGTAGTTGATTATGGTAATAATGTGGATGTTATCTATTTAGACTTCTAAAAAGCAAATGATAAAGTTCCGTTAAGCAGGCTCATGATGAAAAGAGCGCTTGGTGTGGAGGGAAAATGTGCCAGTTGGAAAAATTCTTAGTTAGTTGACAGGTCACAAAGAGTTGTTTTAATGGTGAAGTATCTCCATGGAAGAAGGTTACAAGTGGTGTTCCTCAGGGTTCTGTATTGAGTCTGCTTCTTTTCTTAATCTTTACTAATGATATCGATGTTTCCCTTGGCTCCAGGATTTGTAAATTTGCTGATGACACTTAACCCTTACTCTACCAGCCCTATTTTGAAATTGCGCTCGAGAGGCAGAGTCAAAGATGGGGCACCTAAAACGGCGATAATATTGCCGCATGGTAGAGTAAGGGTTAATCAAGGGCTGATTATTGAAGGGTCCTCTGTCTTCCAAGCAGCAGAGTCAGGCTCGTTCCGCTTCAGTGACCGGCTGGGCCGCCCACCATGATCATGCTGCATATATTTTCAAGTTGGCACACTTGTCATGGGTTGATCAACTCTACCAGCCTTTTTTTGAAAATGCATTTGGGAGGCGGAGTCAAAGATGGGGCACCCAAAACGGCGATAATATCGCTGCGTGATAGAGCAAGGGTTAGGCTGTACAGGATGGTTGATGATGCTAAAAATTCTTCACTTTTGCAAACTGATCTGGATAACTTAAGTTTCTTGGTCCCAAACGTGGCAGATGTCATTCAATGTTAATAAATGCAAAGTTATTCATTTTGGTCAGAGCAATTTGGCTTTTGATTACTACATGAATGGTTCAAATCTTGGTTGTGTTGATCAATGAAGAGATTTAGGTCTTGTCTTCACTAGTAGTCTGAAGCCTTCTAAAGAGTGTGCTTTAGCAGCTGCAAGGACAAATAGGATGCTTGTGTTTGATTAAAAGAAATGTTTGTTTTGTTGGTAGAGAGGTTGTTCTTAATTTGAGTAAGCAGTTCGTAAGGACTCACTTTGAGTATACTATTCAGGCTTGGAGTCCATTTTGTGAGAAGGACAAATTCATTTTGGAGCAAGTTCAGCGAAGAGCCACTAGACTTATTTCCGAAATCAGGAATCTCTCTTATGAATCTAGGTTGCAAATTCTTGGTTTGAGCATGCTTTAGTTGGAAGAGTATGTGGCGATATGATTCAGATTTTTTTAAATTCAACTCTGGTAGTGATGCTTTGACTTCCTGTTATTTCTTGCATGTTTCAGCTAATACTCATGTGACCGGGTAACAGTTTGAAGTTTACCAAAAAGTTCTCACAATAGATATTCGGCGTTTTAGCTTTTCGCAAAGTTGTTAATGAGTAGAATGGTTTGCCTGAGAGGGTAGTTAATTCCAATTCTATTCACAATATCAAAGTCAATATTGATCAGTTCCTAATTAACTCTGGGAGTCTTTTATTTTTTTATTTTTTTATGTGGTGGTGGTGTGTTAGTTTTGGCTTTTTATAGGGTGACTAACCCTTCTGAAACTCTTAGTCTGTCATCTTGTAATGTTATGTTTCTAATGAAGTTAACTTGTGGTAAAAATTTGGTAAAATATTTGGAAAATTTGGTAAAATATTTAGAAAATTTGGTAGAATTATTGAAACATTGTGTTGTATAAAATAAAATTGGCAAAAATTCCTGAAACTGAAAGATAATTCCTAAAAATCGATAAAAAAAGTCAGAAAATCAAAGAAAATTGTTCGCAAATGAAGGAAATTGAATAAGTGCTCACGAAAATTCAAGAAATTTCCTGAAAAAGAAAGATTGTGTTTTCCTATAGTAACAAAATCACCACCAAATATAGGCTATATCTAACTTTAGTATTTATTAGTATTTATTTGTACACTGTTGTATACTGGTATATATCCCGCTACTTATATTTTACATACAAAATTTTTCATGGAAAGCTTGACACCCCCTCCCTTCCCCCACCCCCTCCCTCAACCCCCACTGAATACACCAGTGGGTTTTAGGCTTAAGGGTGTTTTGAGATGGACAAACTTATTACCACTTATTCATTTGGCAAAAATTTGTTTATTCTCTGTAGCAACAGAAATCAAGTGAAAACATTAAGCCGTCTGTAAATGCCTCGTAATACTAGGCTCTGCAGGTAGTCGTACCTTATGTCAGTCAGTGCTCAACGTTTCAGCCGATGATGTAGACAGCAAATCTGCTGCATTTTTAGACGTTCTTCAGAGCTGGAGCCTTAATTGTTGGAAATTTTCCTGGAAGAATGTTTTGACTGCTTCCAATGCCAATTTACCAAACTGCTCACTCAAGCTTGCTGTGGCATCTAAACAATCTGGGCTGAAGTGCCTGCTATATTATAACGCTATGTTGTGTAGGGCCTCTAAAATCCACTCTCGTATCATTGTCAAATCATATCCCAAATCTCTTGTGTTTTTTTTCGTCAGAAGGGAAGCGATGGGTACTTACACCCTTTGGATACATTACTGCATCCGCCAATGACATATCAACGCGGCATCAAAAGAAATTTCAGCAAATTTTTGCTTAATGTTTCACAACAGATACTGCGGTTTCCAATGTAGTTTCGCACTGATGACAAAGGATCACTCGGATTACGTCAGTGATCAAATTGGCCTATTTTCAGGGGCTTATTTCAAGTGCGAAAATTTAAAAGGAATGTACTCCTTTTCGTTCAACTTTTTCTCCTTTCCGTTCAATTTGTTATTCGTTAAACCTGCAATTGTGATGATCAAACAGTCTATGTGTGTTTGAACTTAGATAGTGACATCATGGCACACCCTCTTTAATATATCCTGCTGTAAGAATGTATCCTACTTTTCTTATTTGTTTGTTTGTTTGATGCGGGCTTAATGGCACCACGACAACAAGAGTCAAATTGTGCCTGAGAGGTCAGATTATTCTAGAGGTAGGAAGGAAAAGAAACAGGGGGAGAATGAGAGAAATTCAAGAACAAAAAGTCAGAAAGCTGTGATCGAGAGAGGAGGTACATGGGTGAAACAAAAACAAAGTAGAGAGGGGGTGGAAGAGGAGAATTAAATATGGTTGTAGAGGGAAGCATAATGAAGGAAGGAGATAATTTTATCCGAGGGATTTTTCTGGAAGAACTCAGCAATTAAGTTGTGGGGAGCGAGGGAAGCTCTGGGAAGGTTGTACAGGCGGCAAGCAAGGAGAACGTGATGGATTGTGAGGGTGCAGTGGCATTTCTAGGTTAATGAATTGTTTTGTTTTTTATTTAAATCGATATATGCTATAGACATTCATACACTTCTCCAGGACAACATTCTGCCGTAGCTTCAAATAGTGCACTATACAGTAGCACTTTTTGCCCATACCACGTATTTACTTGCAATGTATACCTGATAGAAGCACCCAACTTGTATGATTAACCTGCAAAAAAAATAATACAGTATTTGCAATATCAAACTTCGTCTTTGACAGCATACTGTACCTCTGCTTTATCTTTCTCTTTTACTTCATCCTTCTTCTCATCTTCTACTTCTTCATCTTCAACATCGTCTAAAATGCCTCCTGTTGCTTCTGCACTATCCCCACTAGGATCAGAGGATTCCTCCTTTGCATCTGAATTGGGTGTTATTTCTGGGGCAGGGGTTGTCTCCAAGAGAGGGGGCTCAGATGATCCCTTTGGTGGAGTGTCTTCTTTTGCATCATCTTAAAATGAAAAGAAGAAAAAATTACCAAGTATTCTATGCAGTAAGCCTCCTAGTGTAACATTATCAAAAGTACTTCACCCTTCCCTTATATCATTTCTCCTGCCCCTACTTTCACCAGCCCCTCATTATTTCCACCCAGCCCACTTTTTTTTCACAAATCTATACACTTTGCTCATACAAAATATATTACTATGACAGTTGCTTTACCTTCTTGTTATGTTTACAGGTTTCCAATAGTGCTGTCACGACATGGCTCTATTACGTATCAATTATCGGAGAAAAAAATATCACGATATATTGTATATCGCGATACTTTTCAATAAAACTGACTCACGACACAAATTGTTAATATCACTAACGTTATATGATCATGGAGTTACAATTTACTCCATGATATGATGAACTCAGGAAAAAATGATTTGCAGATCTAGCAGACAACATGATCACGTGACTATTACGATCATCACGCATATGTTTGGAAATTCAGCCAACGTGACCATGTATCATCGAAGTGAGAACTTGAGTAGCACATTCTAAACCAATTTTTCATTCTTTTTGCCAACTTACATCAACACATGCCAGTGTGTGGTGACGAGCACGATTTTTAATTAGTTGTTTTTATGTTTTATGATTATTTTCCACGTTTTTAATGGCCTAAATTTGACTTTTAGATTTAGTAAAGTAACATTAGAATTGTAACGTTTGAAGTAGCCTAGTTAAGCAAAAATTTCTTAGTTGAGTATTAGTTTTTGGTGTCGCGATGTCGCGAGAGGCATATTTCCATTATAAAAATATGCAGGTACATTTCTTGTTGCATGTATTACTCTCTAATTTACATTTGAGGTGCCCCAAACACCATTCATGCATGTCCCCTACTACCTTCTAAATACCCTTTTAGGTCATTAGCACCCTGCCAATTTCTGGATCAATCAAGAGGTTTGGCACTTCATTTTCTACTAAACTGACATGGAGCAGTATGGATTCACCTAAAAAGTGAGGAAGTACACTTTGTTTGTACGTAAGGGGACTATTTACATGTATGAATGTTCAAAACAACTTCAAGTGTTTACTACTCACACAAAAATGTACTTTTCCTCAACTTCATTGCTCAAATGTTGTATGTTGTTTTCCCTCATGTGGCTTTTGCGCTTGTTGTTTGATTAAATATTATACCCTTACTTTTTTAGGAGTTACTGTATACTCAGACCTTCAAAAAATCTACAATTCCGTTGGTTATAACTGCAGAAAAAACAGGAATTCACTGGAAGAGTTTTTTTTTTTTTTCATTTAAAAAATAAATTTCATTAAAAAATGTTTTTTTCTTTTTTTAGATTTCTTTAGCCTTCTTCTTCTTATAGTGTCCACACACACGCTAGATGTTGTGTTTATTCTTCTTCTTATAGTGTTCACACACACACGCTAGATGTTGTGTTTCAGCCAAAGCTAAGCACAATCCTCCGCACTATCGTTGAATTCTGCTGGATCTTTAGCTTTGCATTCCTGCTCCAGAAAGTGACATCTTAGTAGGTGGTCCATGGTTTGTGGTTTAGTACCACACTCACAGGTCACATATTAACTGTCTAGGCAGCCTCATTTCTTATAGTGACTTTACAGCAACCGGTACCAGATCTAAACCTCTTGAGGAATTTCCACTCAGTCCAGCTTGAGTCAGCACCAGGTGGGAGTTCTTCTTTGGCACTTACGGACATGATTGTTGTTGTTGGGAGATTGGCAAGCTTCTCATCCCATAAGGCAATTCTGGTACTTTCAGCTCCACTGGGTTTATCTTCGTTGAGGAAGCTTTTTCTGAATTTGAGCAGTCTCTTTGCTGGTTTGTGGCCGAATAGGGGATGCTGCTGGTTTGTGGCTGAATAGGGGATGTTGCTGGTTTGTGGCTGAATAGGGGATGTTGCTGGTTTGTGGCTGAATAAGGAATGTTGCTGGTTTGTGGCTGAATAGGGGATGCTGCTGGTTTGTGGCTGAATAGGGGATGTTGCTGGTTTGTGGCTGAATAGGGGATGTTGCTGGTTTGTGGCTGAATAAGGAATGTTGCTGGTTTGTGGCTGAATAGGGGATGCTGCTGGTTTGTGGCTGAATAGGGGATGTTGCTGGTTTGTGGCTGAATAGGGGATGTTGCTGGTTTGTGGCCGAATAGGGGATGTTGCTGGTTTGTGGCTGAATAGGGGATGTTGCTGGTTTGTGGCTGAATAGGGGATGTTGCTGGTTTGTGGCCGAATAGGGGATGTTGCTGGTTTGTGGCCGAATAGGGGATGTTGCTGGTTTGTGGCTGAATAGGGGATGTTGCTCATCTGTGGTCTGGCGCTGTCGTTCTCTACTGCTTGCTGCACTGCATCAAATTTCTGGTGGCGCTATACCTGATAGGACGTACAGGCTGTCTGTTGGTGTTAGTCTGAGACATCTAGAGACTTAGAAGAAGGTAGCCTTGATGGCTGATTCGATTTTCTCAGCAAGGGCTGATCGTTCCAAAACTGGACATGCATACTCAAGTAAGCAACAGTATACGTGGTAAATACTGTATGTGCTCTAAAAACATCAACCATGTAATTGTGCAATGATTAGTACATTAAATTGCGAAAGAGGAAAGAATTTACTACATTGATATCATTTCTGTCACGATTTTTCGTAGGAAGATTTAAGACACCTTTATTCAAAACTGTGGGAAATTTTCTAATTCCAACTATGGCTATACTAATACACATGTTTCATACCGGGAATTATAAAAATGTTGTATGAAACAAAGAAATTTCCACTGCTTTTTGTGCTAATCAGGCCAGGACCTTAGTTTTGCTTTTTCAGAGGGGTGCTCCACCCTGCCCCTTATTGCCTCCAATCAACCTTTTATCACAAAGCACTCTTACATTTTGTTCATAACTATTTTTTTTCATGCTTATTACAGTTCCCCAACATAAAAAGATAATAAAAGGGGCACTTCTTGATGTATTGATTGATGCCTTATTTATGTTTCATGTGCCCTTGATGCCTTATAAATGCCCCTTTTGGTCAGTAACACCCTGCCCCCTTTCTGGATCAAGCTAGGGATCTGACATAATACCCTAACATTTATTTATGAGCTATACTAATACACATCAGTTTAAAAGCAGGAATTACGTTAGAATATTATATGTAACAAGGAAAGAAATTTCCATTGCTTTTTATGCTAATAGTTTTTTATTCTCCATCAGGGATGAAAGGGAACAATAGTTTTATATTGATATATGATTTCATTATTAAAAATTCAATAAAATGGGAATAAATGTCGGCAAACCTCTAAGTGTAACAAAACTCTTTAAAGCTGTATTAGGCATGGATATAACTTGTACCTGCCGAATACAAGGACTTCAGGTATTAGGACAAACCAAAGTAACATGACGATTTTATTATCATATACACTCACATGATTCCAGATAAAACTATACTTTTGAAGTGCACCACAGAAGCATAGAAATGTAGACTGAGAACTATGTGGGAAACATGTCTCAATAACCATTACATTCTTTGTGGATCCAAGCAGTACTACTGATATAATGTTTTTTGAGCGAACGGGGGCGTATACAGCAATTTGTACTATGGATTCAAAAATCATCTTGGGGAAGAGTGGGGGTAGGCAAAAAAAAATTCTAGTGAGATATCTACTACACTTTAAATATACTGCAAGTACTAAACTTGAGCGATATATCGATATTTCAATATTTTTTTATATTGACCCATATCGATATGGTTGATATTGAGTTCAACAGTCATATTGATATGTTGTTTTCCACCGATATTGTACTATACATGAACTACTAATGAAGTTAACATGACAAGCAAACATTGAGTTGATTAAGTCATCAATATTTTAATAAACATTACCTAAATTTATGTTCCACAGGCAGGAAATTCTGAATTCCAGACATGTAGCACTGTACTCTGTAATGTACAGGCTGCTATGGATATTGCCCAATAATATAAGTTAACTTTCATGATTTGTGATGGTTGAGCAATTGCAATCAATTAGATTTTAAATCCCTAAACATCACATCTAAATTTCTCAAAAGGTATACCGCATCAGCGTTCGACCAATCGCCCAAAAATTTACTTGCCCGCCGGGCAGACACATGCGCAGAAATACTTCCCCGGAAGCAAAATCCACTTGCCAGACAATATTCACGATAATATTGGACGTTATTGGACAATGCACGTTATGATAAGATATTTCTTACGGCAATATCTACTGAGAATGCTGTATAAATAATAAAAGACTCTTATACTTAACAAAAAACAGTAGAAATTGTAATCCATATATGATCCTCTACAAATATAAAGCAATAACAGGCTCCATAAAATTGAAAAAGAAACATGGAAGTTCAAAACATGTGTACATGGAACGGATATTGGACCCATTGCATAAAGTGCATTATAAAACACAGCAGAACAGACCTCGGCAAGAAACAGTGACTAAATATAAATATGCATGAGATTTTTTACGCAAGATATGATTGGTTGAAAGGAGCAAGCCTCGCTAGCAAAACAGCATGCATTGCGCACATGTTCAACCAGCTTTGGTGGCCTGGATCATATATCTGTACTGTACATTATATGTTTTGTGTGAACGTGTGCAATATAAGTTTACGTACGTCTTATGTTTAAGTGCGTGTATGATGTTGTTATGGTGAGGTTTAAGATCATTTCGTTACATAATGAAATATTTTGGCTTCCAATAAATAGAATATTAAGTGTGATTGCAGCTATTTCTGGGCATTTCCATCGATTATATTGTAGTAAGTATAGTCTGTGTAATGAATTAGGTTTTTAAAGAGAAATTCACTCTATTAGTTTGGATCTATTTATGGTTGCCCGGCAAGCATATCAAATTGTAAATTAGGTTGCCCGCACATAAATATTAGTTGCCCCGGTTGTCTGGACAGGCGATTTGTCGAACGCTGTACCGCATCCCCAAATTTATGTGGAAAAGCCCTTAATTGACACCTGATAGTAGATTTTGTCATCGAAACTAAAAGATTTCATCCTCAAAACTAAAAGATATTTCCGGCTAATTTGTCTGTTCACACATCAGACTTTCTGTACAGTAAGCAGCACAAGTACAAACAGTGTGTGTAGATTTTTGAGCCCACTGGTCGATTTTTAGTAGCAGAGGTAATTTTCTATTAATATTTATTGACTTCTGAATGTCCAGGTCTTAAAAAAAAAATGCATAAATAATGCCCTTTCAGTAGGAAATTCAAAACAAGTAAGTGGGACCTAGTATTCAAAGGAAAAAGTGGCCCGTTTTCATAAACAAAAAAGCTATATACCAGTTCCACGAAAATAGTAAAAAAATGATATGCTCAAAATCTCAATGTTTCTGTGATTTATTTTTTGACAAAGAGACAATGTAAAAAACAATTCCTTTCAAAATAATGGGTGTTTATTTGAAGATTTATGTACATATTTCCCATTCAATTCTGTAAATTTACTTTAAAATTTGTACTTTTCATTTTTTGTGCTGGAGCAAGATTACCTGATACAAAACAGTTATATTATTTCATTGTGACGTCTTGCAATTTGCATATCTATACTTCGATATTATCGATATATATCTAGCGATATATCGTCATTGTTTGAAGGTGAATATCCCCCAAGCTTACTCTTTACATGTAAAACAAAACATAAAAAAGAAGTATTATACCATCATTTAAGCTGATTTCTTGATCTGCATCGTTCCCATGTTCAACAGCATCCTGCATAAAAAGGAGAAACAATTGTAATTTCATAAAATAAAAGAAGTTTGTTTGTTTGACGAGATATGGTGGTAGAGGGAGGCATGATGAAGGAAGGAGATAATTTTATCGGAAGGGGGGGGGGGGAGAGGGGGGTTCTGAAAGAGCTCAGCTATGGAGTTGTGAGGGAAGCACTAGGAAGGTTGTACAGGGCAGGCAAGGGGGAAATGGTGGATGGTGAGGGGGTAATGGCAATTGTAGCAGAGGGGTGGGGGAGTGAGGTTAGTGTGACCTATTCTAAGGAGAGGAATATGAATGTTGTCTATACGGAGAGGTTGTGGATGGTGGGTTTGGTCGGAATGATGGACTGGATGTTGTGGATTTCATTATCAATTTGTGAGTCCCATGAGGTTTTCCTGCGGTCACGAACAAGGGAAGCGATAGGCGGTTTGATGTCAGACAGGGTTTTAGGAAAGGGGGTGGGGGAGGGCAAGCTTAGCGGCTGAATACGCTCTGTCATTGCCAGGGATGCCAACATGGCTGGGTATTGAGAAGAAAATATTATTTTTCCTGCAGAGGGGGGGGGAGAAAAAGGGGGCGGGGTGAAGGGGGTGAAAGGGGGAAAGGAGGGGGAGAAAGGAGTTTACAGAGGAGGTGGAATGTGGGGTCATCCCACTTAGGGTTGAGTAAAGAAGGACAGACTTTTGAGTCTGAGAAAATGGCAAAGTGGCTGAGCGGGGAGTACTCAATATAGTTAAGGGCGAGCAGGATCGCCTTGGCTGAGAAGATGGACAAGTAGTTGGGAAGCCTGCTACCGAGGGTGATGTCTTGGATGATGGCGGCAGCATCTGTCTTGTCGCCTTCCTTGGAGCCATCAGTATAGATGAAGGTGCAGTTAAAGAGTTGGTCTTTGATTTGGTTGTGGAGGTTGCTGATGAAGCGGTTGGGGTAGTTTTGAGAGGCCCTGATGGATGGAAGGGAGGGAGGTGGCCCAGGGAGAAAAAGTGGGCCAGAAGGTGCCAAGAGTGGCGGAGTTGATGCTGAGATGGTGGAGGTCGGGTTTGATGATGTATAAGCTGAAGGGTGGGGATAGGGTTTTATCAAAGATGGAGATATTGGGATACCTAATGAGGTTGTAGACATGGTTTTGGGTGTTGGCGAGGTCTAAAAAGCGTAGGAAAGGCTAAGCTTTCTAAACCTTAGCAGGAAGGGAGGTTCGTTATCTTCAATGTGAAGGCTGGTGATGGAGGAGGTCCTGTAGGCACCCAGGCAAAGCCTGAGGGCTTCATTTTGGATGATTTTGATGTGATTGAGGTAAGAGTTGTGAGCAGCACAGTAGACAATATTGCCATAGTCAAGCTTGGCATGAAAGGTGAGCTTGAGGATTTTGATAAGAGCATGGGGAGGTCCACACCCCAAGTGGTGTTGGAGAAGAGGCAAAGAATGTTGAGGGAGCTGTTGCATTTCTGTTTCAGGTTGGTGATATGTTGTTCGTAGGAGAGCTTGGGGTCTAGGGTTAGACCAGGAACTTAAATGTGGGCATCTTTAGAGATGCGGTTGCCGTTGAGCACGAGGTTCGGGTTGGGGTTTCATGTAAATTAGGACTATCATTTTTGCGTGATGGACTGCGCGAAAAGCTGTTGTTTTTCATCGTTTCTAGCCATCCCGGGTTGCAAAATTTACTTGTTTTTTTGTGAAATAGCATGACAAATCGGATAATACTGTAAATACATTTCTGGGAGTAAAATTTCACCTCAGATTTCAGCATTTTTTTGGGGAATCACAAAAAATTGTGTTTTGCTCCCATTGTGTTGTTATGTTGTTATTGTATTTAGGCCTACTTCAGGCCCATTGACTTTGTACCGAGGTGATTGATTTTGGGTAGCGCTTAGGCCGTCATTTCACAAAAACTACCGGTCACCTTAGTGACTAAGGGGTGCATGAAGGTACATGTTTTGTCCACCCACTTTGGTGCAATGACTCACCTTGCCCGGGGGTGTAGGGGTGAGTCACACAATTGACAAGTGCATAAGAATTAAAGCAAGAAAGGTACACTGGTTAAGATAGCCAGCTTGGAAGTTGGAGCGAATTTCGCCTCATTGACCATAGGCCCGAGTTTAGTAGCCTAATGTTAGAGAGAGAGAGAGAGAGTTGAACACACAATTACAATGACGGGGTCGTCGCCTGCGTATTCGGTTATAATAGTACAAATGCTATCACGAAACGCTTAATACGACCCGGACGAGAACACAGTACGACGTACGGACAGACATAACATCGACAACCAAGTCAATGTCCACGGCCTTTGATAACCAGTTGTGGTGCACTGGCGAGCCTAATGTTAAACACACCTTGACCTTTATGTATGGGAAGTATAATAACCTACTGTACACGCCACCAAGCACCATTATGTCAAAAAGTGTATTGTGGGATATGATAGCTAGTTAGGGCTTAATGTTAGGAGTTAACGTTCTGCCTAATATAACTGAAGCTGTATTTGTTTAATAAAGAAAAATACAATTTAATTCCTTAGCTACACAATCATCTGGCCATGCTACTGTATAACATAACAAGATTACAGGCTATAAAAAGTAACACCACCACCAACCCACACAAAAAACAGGACGCCCAGAGTTACAGCAAAGAACTTATTGTAACTTGCATTGTATAATGTTGGAACAATGACAACTTATCACCGCCCCTACCTTTGCCACAAGTGTTTGGGTTTTGATCAAATTAAATTGATACGTAGCATAACGGGTTTGAGGGTATTTTCAAATCTTCATTTGTAAATTGTAAGTTACGTGACTGACCAGTGACAGTCATTAGGTAGGCTATAGGTCTAACGTTAGGCGTATAACTCCCTCAATTTGGGATTCTGCAAGTTACGCTACCAAAGGAAAGACTCCATGAATTTCTTCTCAAATTAAAAAAAATACAATCAAAATAAATTACAATAGCATGGTATAATTTCTTTATGATTTATACCTTCTGCACATCATCGTTTTCCTCATCGTCGAAAAGAGGAGGTGGTTCCCTGTCGTCAGCCATTTTTTCTCAAAATCGTAAGTGAACTTAATTAACCTAAGACCCCAGTAAGGTTAGTCTGTTAGACAGTCGTTTTACATGATAGCAAGTCACACAATCTCAGTGTCGCTGTAGCAAAATGCGGCGCTTTATCGTCCAACTCAATGCTTGCAATCAGTTTGAGACCCTTTTTTTTTTTTTCCTTTAATAAGAAATAGTTGAAATTGTCGAAATTAATCCCGACTTGTGACTTGTCATCCAATTATTCTGTTTGTCTTACTTGAAAGTTCTTCTTCTTCTTTAGTACAAGTGACTTTAAAAGTTTGACTTTGATTTTGATACGATATAACTCAGTGGCGTAGGAACAATTTTGTTCTTTGGGGGGGGGGATGAAGTTTTATTTCTTTAAGGACCTCGACCCCCATCCCCACCCAGAAGCCTCGTTTTTGGCATGGTTTCTTGGGCATGTTTGGCGCTTTGGGCCTTTTTTTTTTTCAAAGAAGAATGAACAAGTGACATTCTTGTTATCTTCTTTTTTAACTCTTATAGTGGGGCGGATATGTAACAATTTTTACTTAAAGTGTGCACTTCTGGATAGAAGTATGAAAATTTGCACAAAATTTCAAAATGGCCGCCATAAACACGTTTTTGCCCATAAATCAGATGTTAGTTCCCCGATTAACATGATCTTGGTGTCTATACCTATGTTCTTAAGGTCAAGAAATCCAATAAAACATGCCAAACATCATGAGATACATCTTCCCCCCCAAAAAAATTCAAAATTCAAAATGGCCGCCACAAGAAAGCTTTTTTACCATAAAACGGATCTAAGTGCCCAAATAGCCATAATCTTGGTCTCTAGACATATGTTTTTGAGGTCAATGTACCCAATAAAACCCACGTAAACTATCATAACATCTTCCCACGAAAAACCTAGAATTCAAAATGGCCATCGCAAATCCATTGTTGGCCATAAAATGGCTATCCAGCCATCATTTATCGGTATCTATACCTGTTTTATGTCAAGGAACCCAATAGAAAACATGAAATATCATGACGTACATTATATTGTGAATAGTAAAACAGATACAATCAAAATGCCCTCACAAAACAAGTTTTTGACCAAAAAACCTGCCCCAATCACCGTGATCTTACTATCTATACCAAGTCGGTAGAATACATATGAAATATTACGGTGAAAAGTTGAAAACAATTCCATATAATAGCATTTATTTGTCAGATCAAAGTATATCACAATTGAGCATGGTATACCTTTTTCAGGTAAAGCAGTCAAATAGTGTGTCATACATTATGTTAAAAATGATTACATGATCGCTGTCAGTCTCATATGTTCAGATTTGCTTTATTCTCTGCTACACTGTCCGCAACAGAAGCACAACTGTGTACACTTGAGATTTGCGCAGACACACTTGCATCTTTTTGTACAAGACTTTTTGCATCCACATTTCAGCACTTCCTGACAAGCTTTGGCTGCCTCTGGAAGAGTGGTCCAGCATGGAGTCCATGGGGAATCACCTCACTCTCTCCCAGCCCCATAAATCTGGCGATGGAACTTCAGGGTCTCCTATAAGTGACTGTCCCCAGATGTGCCCTGCCTGATAAACAGCCCTTTTCACATGCTGTTCCAGGGCATGTAACGTTGGAGGAATGTTTTCCATCTTACGGTTTTGAGTGAACAAGTGCTTCCTGGCTTCATTCACATGGTTGAGTGATGATGTTCGCTGATACAAGAGAACAACATATCTCTCTATTTGCTCCAAGTCGCTGGGGGAAACCTGGCATGGAGCATGGGATAACCGAGCAAAAATTGGTTTGAGATGGGGCATACTGCACCATACAGCCCAAGCGGTTCTCTTTCCAATTCCATGAAAGGCAGAGACAGTATCACATCATGATATTGCGTGCAAGCATAGTAAACCCCATGATGCGTCATTGCCTAATTCCGCTGCAATTAGGTGGCATGGGATGTAAGGTAGTCTACCACCATGACCAAATGCTATCCATATTTCACAGTCCTGTAAAACGCTGGACACTGCAAGCGCAATAACCACCACATCAGTATCTGTTGCGTATATCATCAGCTTGGTAAATCCATGATGGAACGCATGGGAAGCATGAAAAAGAAGCCGTGTGTCCGCTTCTTCGTGAGTGCAGGACAAGCTTGAAAGGTCAGTCATGGGAGATGATACAACATTCTGGCCATGTGTGGAGATCACTTGCTTCTCTGGGGGAGGTTGAAACTCTTGTATTGCATTGGCTAGAAGTTGGAACAGGCTGTCTTTGTTTGCATCACAGCGAAGGAAGTTCTTCCAGTTAACAGGAATATTGGTGTTGTTGTCCACCCGGAGATGATTACCAGATCCACGGCTCTATCGTGTTTGTGTCTTTAGGCTGTCCTCCCTGTAGACATCCCAAACAACATCTACACGAACAACGTCTTGTAACATGTGTTCTATGTAAGGCAAGAACACCAGTTGTGAATAGTCCTGGAATGTTTTGACAGAAAGTTTGGACTTCTTTGGATCAAGCATGTACACAAGGGCAGCACCATTAACAATTTTGACGTCAACTTTTGGAACAGATTCTGGTTGTGGTACCATTGTCTCCAGGCATCCCATCAAGTCAGATTTGCATGTTTGATGCATAATACCATTTGATGCCAATGATGGAGGCCAGGCATGATTTTCATGGCTGAAAAAGGCATCCATATCGCTTTCTCTAGCTTGACACGATATATACATCCGTGAAAAGAGACAAACATCACTATGCAGGTTGGAAATCTTGGAAGCGGACTTCGCAGGTTTCTTTCGTGAACTAGAATTTAACAAAGGCAGATTGTTCTTATGTATGGTGTCTTTGAATGCAGTGATTCTGCCATTGATACGCTCGGCAACAAATTTCTTGTACTGTGTTTTGCCTATGTCTTCTGCGGACCTTATAGCATTTACCACAATATCAGACATTATCACTTTGGTGTCAAATGCGTAGAGGTCTGTGCTTGTATCAGCAAAGGGGTTGCCAAGTTCATCCATTACAACAGTGACACTCTTGACGTGAGATAAGAAAGTCTTCTGTACACTTGGTATTTGTTCATGGTGGCGTTCTGTGTCCTTCTTTCCCTAGCATGTTTGTCATCATACTCCATTAGAAGTCTAGCTGTTTCTGGACCTGCCACCATCCACCTTGCTAGTGCTGCGTCATTTTCAGTGATACCTATTATGCCTCCATCTCCCTTCACCATTGCATTCAGCTATTCATGAACTTGATCATGGGCTAGTGCTAAGAATTTGTGCATAGTTTTCTGTGTCACAAAGTTGCCTTTGAGGAACTCTGCATGTGTGGTAGGGCAGTTAATCTCAAGGGATTGTAGGTCTCTCACATGAACGGTCATCCAGCGAGCATAGTGGTAGTGGTCAAGAGCGAACATCCATGGAATAATCTTTCCAAGTGACTGCACGTAGGCAACATATCTTTGCTCACGCTGTGATCTAAGGAACTGTAGGAAGAGAAGTTCCTACTACCAGACTTTGTTCCAGTAATCGAAGTGAGGATGCTTTGAAGCCATCTGTTTACACCACTCATCATAGTGTATTTGTTCATCATCTGATGTGTTGATTTGATACTCAGCATATGACCTGTGAAGGAGAATGTACAAAGCCGCTGCGGTTACTTGATGTGCCCACTGACCTCTGGATGTGTGTGAACCTTTCTGCAGACCAGCTGCACGTCCCTCAGTTGTAACATTGGCCAAAGTCATAACATAGGTCCAACCATAGCCGTTTCTCCCAGTATTCATGGTTATGCTGATGACCACAGCTTATACATGTCGTTCAATGCTAATGATCCATCAAATGTGATCTCAGTCATAGCTGAAATTGAAGGTTGTTTGAAAATAGTGAAAGATTGGATGATTTACAACAAATTAAAAATGAATGATTCAAAAGTGAAGTCATTATTTTTGGATCCAATTACCAACTAAAAAAATTAAATATTGGCAGTATTGCTATTGGTAACGACAGTGTAAAATTATCTTCCACTGTCAAATATTTGGGCGCTTGGTTAGATCAAGGTATGACAATGGCTGACCATGTCAATCACAAATGCAAAACAGCATTTTACCATTTATTTAACATTAGAAGGTGCATGAAGTTTCTGGACAGAAGCTCTGCAATATCACTTGTAAATGTACTTGTGCATAGCTGCATAGATTATTGCAATATCCTCCTTGCAGGGGTGCCAGGTGTTACAGTGAAAAAGTTGCAGCGTGTTCAGAATTATGCTGCAAGGCTCGTCACAAGAAGCAACCGTTTCACTCCATCACTTTATCTACTGCAAAATCTTCATTGGCTACCTGTCTCATATAGAATTAAATTTAAAATTTTAATACTCATTTTTAAATCCCTTCATAACATGGCCCCATTATATCTGACCGAAATGTTTCATTATAAACAAACTAGTTACCGCCTTCGCTCTCAAAACCACCTCATCCTTTATGTTCCAAAAAGTAAACTTACATATGGCGATCGCTCTTTGCAAATATTTGGCCCAAAACTTTGGAATGACTTACCTCTTTCAATCAAATCTGCTCCATCCCTTAAACAATTCCATACCTTGCTTAAGACTCACTTATTTAATTGTGCTTTCAAGTCCTCTTCATAATTTTCTTGTTCTTTGTTTTCTTTATATTTCATGCTTATCTTATTTACACATTTGTATTTATTTTCTTTATATGCATATTTTGTAAGGCGCATTAGAATAAGTTATTTAGATAATGCGCCATATAAGTGTAATAAACTTAAACTTAAACTTAAACCACTACCATCAAGCCAGTCGGCAATTACTTTCAACATGGCCATTTCTATATGGAGACCCCCCATCAGTACAACGTAATGTCTTTCACCATACTCTTCTGGCCATTTCCACTGAATTCGTTTTGCAATTGCATATAATGGCTGATCGACAGTGAGCAGTGGTATCTGGCCTGGATTGACACGAACCGTGATCTGTTTGATGATATTCATCCCATGCTTGACCATAGCGGGTGAATGTGCTTGATCTCGAAATAATGGTAAGAGAGATAATTGCAGATGTCTTGAGTAGAGACACCTGTAAGCTGGCAAAGTAGGCTGACCATGATATGTCCGTCTTCACCTGATCAATTTGATTTTCATTAGCCAACTTCGTCCTCACTTTTTCAAACCAAAATTTCTGCATTTCATCATCATTCATTTCCGCAGATATTGGAATTGCTTCATCATCCTCTACTGTTGGGATGACATTATCAGGGAGCGAAACCGGTGGCACATCAGTATATGACTTTGGTAATGACTTGATAGATTTCGACTTTGGTTGGGCCCTGTTTTCGGGAATCTCCTGAAGGACCCTAACAACACCAGGATTGTCATTTGTGATGTGTTGTGCTATTGATATTGCGGTGCCATGAAAAGAATCACGACTTGAGGTGGATGACGGGTTGTGGTCTATATTATCGAGATTTCCAGTGGTGAACAGTTGGTCTCTGAGGTTGAAGGACAGACAATGCACTCATTCTCATATATGTCAATAATTCTATTAGCTTCATCAGTAGACAGTTGCAAAACTCTGTCATATGACACCGACAGACCCTTTTCAAATAGATTGTCAATGAGATCACGTTTACGCGTTCGGTTGTAAATAAGCAGGCCAAGATACAATGGGAGAACCGTCTCACAGTCCGAATTGTGCCGTGCTGCTACAGAATCTCTCCTACCTCGTTTGACGGCATTGAAGACTAGTAACTGTGTGATGGACAAGGCAGCTGTGCTTACATCATTGTCATCTACACGTTGTGTTGCATTTGACCTCCCTAGAATCATCCCGACGAGGGCAGATAGAGAAGGAGGTAGATTGTCAAATTGTTCATCACATAAGGAACTATTGAAGTGGTATTTTTTCTCAAATATTTCTTTGCGGACCAACTTTGCCACTCTCATCAATATTACAGCTTCTTCATCTGGATCGAAGTTGCATGCATCTAGCAAGGTATCACCAACATCTTTCTTGAATGACAATACTGTGCCAGACTTGCTGTTGTGAGCTTCCAGATCTGGAATATGTTGCTGGAGTTTCTGCGCGAGTCTGGTGGAATGGATGCGTTCACTTGGCTCACCACCTAATTCATGGAGGCACTCGCAATACAATTCCTTGAGATCAGAGAGTTTGAAAACATGATTGAGGTCTCTACTCAATTGGCCATATTCCTCAATGTATGACACCACCTCAGCAAGTGCAAGTGACTGGGTTAATATGGCGACCCTTCTCAGTTGAACTTCTTTTAAGGTTGCCATGGTTACCATTAATAATTATCATTTATCATGATCATTTTATGTCCTCATGAGGTAAATAATTCTCATGTTCTCATGCAAAATTGTTTGTCCTGATTCTCATAATTGTTTTTCATGCTCTCATGAGAACTTTTCTTTTCTCATAAGATTCTCATATAAGTTTGTGGCGGCCATTTTGAATTGAATTTTCAATTTTTTGGCAAGAAGATGGATCTTATGATGTTTTGCATGGGTTTTATTGGATTTCTTGACCTCAAGAACATAGGTATAGACACCAAGATCATGGCAATCGAGGCACTAACAGCTGATTTATGGGCAAAAACGTGTTTGTGGTGGCCATTTTGAATTTTGAATTTTTTGGCGGGAAGGGTTGGAGTGACATCGTGGTTCCCGCAATTTTTGAAATCAGCATACTCAAAGACCCCTTTGTGCAAATGTTCACACTTCTATCCAGAAGTGCACACCTCAGTCACATATCCGCCCCACTATTACAGACTTTCCGGCAGTAGACATGCGTGCACGTACAACGGTACGTATATGTTATGTATGTACAACGGTACAAACACGTAAGGTGTCACAGATGCCCGCACGCGTATTTTTTTTTTTTTTTTTTTCTTCCTCAGGAGTGTTTAGGACAATTTGCATTGTTATTAGTTGAAATCCTTCTAAATCACTGTCTAATTTTCAACGGAATAAACGCAAATTGCCCTAAACACTCCTGGGAAAAAAAATGTTGCTGCCCGCACTCAGATTCTGCGGTAGCACGCAAATTTTATGTTTAATACAGCTTTGATTACTGAGCTCAAAATGATTATTAGGGTGCTAAGAAGTAATAGTCTTCATCGAAATTACATTACCTTTTTTATCAACATAATCAAAAAAATTAGAATATATGACAATATCCTATAACGTTATATTATTTAAAGTGGGTATAAATAAGTCTTATAAGGGAGTTTCCGTATATAAGAAGTGGGGAGGGGGCTTAAGCATAGTTTAGCCTCCCTAAATTTCGACTGGAGGGCCAAACCTCACCCCCTCACCCGATTCCTACGCCCTTGATATAATTATCATCCACAAATTCTTGGGGATGGGAACTGGAAGACTGTGCCCTCAGCCACACCCTGGTCTCTGATAGGAGATAAGCGCGTACTTATCTAAATCGCGCGGGTAGAGGCCCCTCTGTCCCGGTCTCGGAATTGCAGCGTTGCACGGTCCCGCGCTGCATGTAATCAGTTTTGACCCCTTATTAAGAAAAAGCAATGAATTTCCGAATGAAAATGAGATTAAACTGGTCCGACTTTTTGTCAATCATTTCCACAAGTTTCTGACATGCTGACTCGCAGAAAACCTTGCAATGAGAAACAGTAGTGACATCGCTGTGGACTCCACAGATAATTCTGAACTACAATCTTGGACAAAACTGTTAGGACACTTACCAAAAAGTTTGCATGTTATTTTTAATATTCATGTACAACTATTTTTCAGGTAACCCCCTCCCCACCCCACCCCACCCCACCCCTTTAAGTTTTGCCAAAATATCTAAATAGGAAATAAAGATACATAGGAAGCAATTATTTTCCAACCATTTCTCCAACATTGAACTGGGGAACGGGGTATCCCAACAAGTTTTGTTCAAGATTGTCTGAACTTGTGTGTCAAACACAAGCGATTTTTGCTGATCATTTCAGCGGTTCTACTAATTTGTGCCCGGGTATGCCCGGGAGAAATAAAAAATGCCCAGGGCATACTAAAATATACCCGGTGTTAAATAAATTGTTGATTTTTGATGTATTTGTATAGTATTTTACTTTGGTATGAAAGTTCATGTCCGTCGATAAAGATCCCGCAATCTGAAAATTTGGCAAATGGCGGAAGATATCATATCGTGTGCATATGCTTAAAAATCACGCAGATATCCCCACTTACTTCCATGCTGTGAGAACACATTTTATATACCAGGTATTGTTCAGAGATTATTTGGTTCTGTAAACAATTTATCCCTTCAATATCTATATTTACCGTGCATGAGTGACATTAAAGTTCAATGGTGGTCAAGAGGTTTTTTTTTTTTTTTTTTTTTTTACTAAATCGCCGAAATTATCCCAAAACGCCGTGGTTGGGGAATAAAGGAGACATTTACACAACATGTAATAATTGAAGCTGCATTATTTTCTTGGAACCAGTGCCACCCAACGATTTACCATGAAATTAAAGTAAAGATTGCTATACTTAATGAGACTTTCAATAATATGTGGTAAATCGTTTGACAACATTTTTTTCTTAAGAAGAAATTCCTTTTCAATTTGTGTATGGACTTTATCCGATTATTTTCACTTTGTCAATTTCTAGTCACTATATTTCATCACACGGGAAACATATAAATTTGCTTTATTCTCTTCGAATAAAAGACAAAAGTAACGACCACAAATTTGTTAAATCGGTTAGCTAAGACCAGTTGACCCGAAGACGAGAGAGTAGCGCACGTCTAATGGAATCTAACTGGGTTTTTTATTTACTATATCGTGTCATATTTCTTTTATTTCATCAAATTTTACTGAGCTTATACTTTTTCATAAATGTCCTGGCCACCCCGCATTCTTGTACGGTATTTTTCTTAATAAGATTAGAAAAGCAATATGAGCATGTCGAAACTATTTTTTGTATTACGTGGTGGAATCTTATTTTAAAATATAAAAATACTCGACCATCATTTCAGTCTCCATATCATCCACTTCTCGTTTCTTACTTGCAGTTGCCTTAACTGTTTTCAATATTTTTCCAGAATCGGATTCCGAAGTGTCAAGTTTTTTAAATATTCTACAAAGTATGTTTTATCATTTTCAAATTTTCCTAATTCTGACCACAAAGTTTTCCAATGAGCAAAGAAAAAACTGGGAGATTATCATGTTTGGTCATCAGTTCGCAGGGAAACACATATTTCCTCCTAAAAGATTAATTTAAACAGGGGTGTAGGAAGCTTTCGAAAAGTTGGGAACTCTGAGACACTTTAAAGGGCACTTTCCAACGCCAGTCTGTAGAAAAAATAAGTGAGCTTAAAAACAAGTAAAAAGGGCACTTTATTTTGAATGGGGCACTTTTGTAATTATTTTTGTTTGAAGTATGCGCATATTCCATTAGTTCTTGCACTTTTTGACGGTAAATGAGGGTGCACTTTTCATTTTCAAAAGGGACACTTTAGTCACTTTTCGGAAGTGTGAGATCGTTCCCCCTGGCACCCGGTTCCTACACCTATGAATGTAAATGAATGAAATTCCCTTCATATTCAAGTTACAATTCCTCGGAGCTCAATGGTGCTTGTTTTGAGATCCCTGGTTATTTTCTGGGTACTGTACGTATTCAGGCCTTTTTTTTATAATTTAAATCTCCCTTTCGCCCCAATTTTCAGAAAAGTGATAAAAGTGTCCCTTTTGAAAATGAAAAGTGCCCCTCAATTGTTGTCCCAATAGTAGGAAACTGGCGACTTTTATTAGTCCCATGTACGGGAGGAATGTATCCCCAATGGAAAAGTGCCCATTTCTAAAAATGAAGTGTCCCTTTTACTTTAATTTGTTGTTTTGGGCTCACTTTCTACATATTGGAAAGGTGGGGACATATGACTTGAAAAGTGCCCTAAGTGGTCGTGCCCCCCCCCCCCACCCCCTCCTCTCATCTCCCACTTTTTGAAAGCATCCCATATATACCCCTGGAGGTAGATACGGGAAGTGGCATTAGACTTCCCTGCAATCACTGGTTTGATACGACAGTGCATGATTCAAAAGTTCTTGGTCATATCAGCGGACATTTATCACTTCCCTGCCTTGGTCAACTGGTCGTGTTCAACTTCTTCCATTTAAATATGATTTGTGCCCGAGGGCCGTGCGAGATGATTATTTGTTGATTCTAGTACCGTATATCCGTCTCGACGATACACGTTTACAGTAGGCCTAAGCAAAAAATATGATTTGAATCAATTAATCAATCAATCGATCATTCAATCCTCTGTTTAGACAATCCAATTCGACATCTTTTTCGTCAGTCAAAATTCAGTATGATTTGAAAACGCAATTAGCATTGTGCTTGTCGCTTTCGTTGCCGCATTCTACATTTGTGAATGCTTACTTGCTTGCTATGTCAAATCAAATTTTGGCAAAAGATGAAGGGAGGGGAAAAGGGGAGGGGGGTAGTTACTCTTATTGCTTAAATTTTGCTTAAGTGTAATGACGTATAAGCAGTACATGATAATGTTAATCCTTCTGTTTAAATGCATCTGCCGTGAGTGTCCACTAGAAGATATGCAAATTTGACCTCATTCAATTGTTACCTGCCCACTCTCTCCCACACCACGCCCCACCCCTACTACCCCCCCCCCCCCCCACACACACACTTATTTGACCCTGGCCACAACGTTGGTTTTGACCACGAATTCCTTTCTGGAACAGCCACTGCTAAGTGTGGTTTTCCCCGCCAAATAAATATATCACGCCCCGCCAATATTTACGTGGCATCAGTGCCATCACCGATATGAATTGAGTTTTCTCCCCAACGGATTTTTCTGCACAAAAATCCTGTGTTTTCTTTAAATCATTGTATCTTGGTAAATTGCAGGCCCGTAGCCAAGGGAGGGAGAAAGGGAAGGAAGACGGGGAGAGGGGGTTGTCCGACTGAACAAACCCCTTTTGTTGAGAAAGTGCCCTTTTGAAATCTAAATAAAAACTAAGTTCCTTTCTGGAACAGCACTGCTAAGTATGGTTTTCCCTGCCAAATAAATATATGACGCCTCGCCAATATTTACGTCGCATCAGTGCCATCACGGATATGAATTGAGTTTTCTCCCAAACGGATTTTTCTGCACAAAAATCCTGTTTTTTCCGACTGAACGAACTGGTCGTCCGACTGAACGAACTCCCCTGTGTTGAGTTAAAATCTAAATAAAAACTAAGCACCCGGAATTTCAACATTTTTTCTCCCTTTTATACGAAAAACGAACCCCCTAATTAAATTCCTGAACCCCCTTTTGTTAAAAAACTGCGGCCCTTTTAAAGTAAAAAAAAAAAAAAGCACCCGGAATTTCAAGATTTTTTTCTTCAAAAAAGATATTGCTTCAAACCCTTGTTGACATCTGATTACATACGATTGAAGAATAAATAATACTTTTAAATATTATACATGTCGTGTGTTTTGTTTTGGTCTCAAAACTACCATCCACTGTTTGCAAGAATAAAACTTACTGGACAATCATGTATCAATGCCATTATACCTTTAAAAGTATAAGTTTCATTAGGACCCCGAATAAAAGCAATCTACTGATATGAAATATGATATAACATGCAACTTGTCTCGGAAAATATATACATATTTTTACATGCGAATTCACCACCCAGCCCCGGGTCTGGTCGATTAGGGGCCCAAAAGAGGTGCAATAAACACTGTGCAATTTTGGGAAGTATAAGCAAGGCTGTATTCATAACAGGATGCGCAGTTTTGTTGCAACAAAACGATTTCTTTAAGCTTAAAACTAAAAACTTACCAAAAATTGGATATGACCTGGTGACATTATTCTTATCCGGGGCCCACCCGTACCGGCACACGGAGCCACCTGAGTAATCATGACTTACTTTATAACAGATCACAACTTAAAAAACAAAATGGTGATAAAAGTTTTCAACAATATCATTCCATTAGACATCTTAGATGTGCATAACTTGAACTGTTAAATGAATAACCTGCGGGTGGCTTCGTTGGTCAAGCTTACGACAATCTGACAATACGACTGATATTGGAGATTCCATGTCCGATCACAGCCAAATTAACCCACGGTTTTGCCAAAGGTATCGGGGTTGCCAATTTGGCCGATTAACGTATGTCAAAGATGCATGGGCCCAACAGCCTTACATATTGAACTTTTTCACACAAAAAGCCCAATATGTGTATTTTAAACATTAAAATATATTGAAGTCCCCTTGTTATAATTAATCTTTTTATTGACGAATTGAAGAAAGTAACACTAACATCAAGCAAAATACCCCAAATTTCACTCGTGGAGCGCCTTTAAATGATCGCTTAATTTGGCTTCTGGAAAAAGACATACAATGGGGACCCCTGCCACTGACTCGCTGGGGACTGAGTGTGAATTTAGTTTAATTCATACCGATATATTGAGTCAATTTGGGGAAAATTTCCTTCCTTTTTGGGGAAATGTCTTCCATTTTGCTTCATTTTCGGGAAATGTTGCCAAAATTTCCAATAATTTTACAATTCCCACCCGCTTTACAAATTATTTTTGAACCGTGATAAGAGACTCCTACATTTTGTAGTTTTGTTGGGACAAAATTAAAGTTTGGTCCCAATGTCAAAAATCTTCCTACACCGCTGTTGTCGTCTGTTTACTGGGACCCCATTAAAATATTGACCCCATCAATATTGCTATTAATATGTCTCTGAAGTCCGATTTTACCACCTTTAAGTTGCTGAAATCGCGTTGGCGCCAGGGAGACGCGCCCCCTGCAGGTCCCCAGCGTAATCGACATTCGTTTCGCTCGCAGTGAGGGTCATCCGGCTCAGGCGTAACGCCACTGCCTCCGCCCCTAAGTCGCCGAAAAATAAGCGAAGCGGTTTTTTTTTTACAGTTTTTTTTTCCTTAAAAAACCCCACTACGCTTGAATATGAAGCCCACCGCCGAAAAGAAATTGTTATAGAAAACACAGTCGTCTTGTCTGTTTGTAATGAGTGTGTCAGGCAAGAAAAAGAAAATCCAAAATCACACAAAAAGCATTAGTGAGATAAGAAACTGAGCAAAATTCACCTATAAACTGAAAATGAAGTGTTTCATTCTGTTTTATCTGACAGTATTCTTGATACAAATCCCTGAGTGAGCCAGTCTTGATCGCAAGAGTCGTGATGAAAGATTTCATTTCAGTGATCTGTGGGGAAAAATAATATCCAACGCCCCTCCCTTAGGCCTACAATAATTTACAAGAAAGGGCATAGTTCTTTTTTAGGCCTAACCACTGTTTGTAATTTCTTTACGATTCTATTTCTCTGTGGAGTTGTTAATCCGGGAGAAACCTTTATTTCAAGACTAACGAATAAGTCATTAGGAGAGATTTCAGAACAAATCATTATCTGAGAGCTGATAAAAGTGTTGTCATGCCAGGTGTATGTAATTGAAACGCATTGATGATAATCAACAGTTCAACTTTCCGCAATTAAGACGATGACACGTTCCAGGTTGTCACGCAATAGATTTCTGTTATTTGCTAGAATTCAAGACAACAAATGTGTAGAGGTCTGTATGTATTCAAAAGATATCATAATGATAATACGAAAAACAAAATTGCCAATAGTTTTTAATTTGAACAAAACGGCTGTATCACGTTCTGCAATCTCAGTTATTTTTAAAACTTTATCGAAATATGACCTCCCATACTGTCAGGTGAGTGATTAATCATACAGGCAATTTTCCGTTCTACGTGTCATATTACACTAACTTCGTAGTCACCTTATACTTATCTTTTCTGTCCAGAATAATTCGTTTTAACAACTCCCTGGTTTAGCCGGCGTCTTCTTTTTAGGTTAAAGTTTGAACTCTTGAGTTCTTGCGAACTAATGGCGTGAACTAGTGATTATCACATTAAACCTATCACGTGATCACGGTGAAGGCTGTTTTGAATTCAAATTGAGAAAATTAGCACATTGTCATTGACCGCAGTAATTGGCTTCATTTGTATAACATTCATGATTGTTTTACTTGCATAGATTTATTTCGGGAAAATTGGTACTGGCGTGAACGCTTGATTATCACATTAAAGAATAAGTTTAGTGGTCAAGAATGTCCATCTTATATAAAAGAGGACTTAAAAAAAAAAAAAAAATGGTGAAGAAAGCATTCAAAAATCGTATTCCGTTAAGGAGATATCAAAGAGCTTGTAGAAGCTCTTTGGAGATATTAAAGTTTAAAGTTTGGTATCATTTGTGTAGAAACTACTGAAATCAGACTAGTTGTGATGTAACAGCCTCAGATTCCTCAAAATCTGTATGTATTTCATAGAAGTGTATTTAATTTGCTTACTATTTAAATTATTTTTCCTCAAACTTTCTTCAGGAGGTATATCATAAATACCCTTCCTAGATTTAGTTTTACTACTTTTTTGACATATCCCATGGTTTTTAAGCCCTAAACTTGCATGACAAATTATGATAGAATACACCAAGACTTTGAGGAGTCTGGGGCTATGACATCACAACTAGTCTGATTTCAGTCGTTTCTACACAAATGATACCAACCTTAAACTTGAATATCTCCTTAACTGAATAAGATTTTTGAATGCTTTTTGCACCATTTTGTTTCATTTAAAGTCCTCTTTCATATAAGATGAACAAGCTTGACCAACTGAACTAATCCTTTAAACCTATCATGTAATTACGGTGAAGGCCGTTTTGAATTCAAATTGAGAAAATTAGCACATTGTCATTGATAGCAGTAAATTGGCCTCATTTGCATAACATTCATAATTCTAGTTACATAGTATCTAGCATAAAGGAAGATCCCTTAATGATCTTGTTATGTACAAAATTGGATGGGTTTAAACTTGAAAGTTAATATTATTAGCCAAGTCTATGAAAAACGGAAAAACTAAAAGGTCAATATGGCAGCTTTGTTCTCTTCAATGTAATCAATAACACTTGAACGTCGATCATTAAAGGGTAAATTTTCATGTTGTGCCTTTGTTTCTCAATTTAAGCAGATTAGTCAGTCTTGTGAAAATTAATCAATACTTGAGAGACAGAATCAAGATCTTTAAATGCATGTAATGGGTATTAAACCTGTTTTACAATTCTAACTGAAAAACCTCACTGGAAAACTAGGGAATGTCTTCAAACTCTGTGTTACCTTTTCGCCTTTGTGACTACATGCATATTGAGTACAGTAATTCTAAGACGTTTTGCTGTAATTCCATCAGCAACTCTATACATTTACATAAGCAAAACAGGTTAGTTTTCTACAAAAATTCTTAAAGCATTTCATTTTTTTAACGGTATATTGGTTTTGGACGCAAACTTTATGCATGAGCCTTTCGGCCAGCTATATAGTTCTATCGCATTGGACGACCGGTAAAGAAATAAAACATTTGTTTTGCGTAAGAAATGCTGATTACGCCGAACAAATGTTTTTGACGTCATAATATGATGGCCAACGAGTGCGGACGTAGAATCCTTTAACCATTGGAAGTCGGTCTAACGAATAACATTTAGCAGACGCTTCGGAGAAGAATATAGAATCAGGAAAAACCTACATTCGTACACTGTTTTCACTTAGAAGATGTCGAGTAACAAAGCTTCTACTTTTGTGTTTAAAAGTGGCTGTTGTAATAATTATAATTAAATATGGTTGTCGTGTCGGCACTTTATTGACAATTTTCATGTATTGCCGTGAAAATCGGTGAACAATTGCAAACAATTTGTTCTTATATTGAGAAATGGTTCACTATTTACTTTCGTTTTTCCCATCTGTCCATATATATCCCAAAAAGTAATATAGAAAGACAATATGCTTAAATGATATACACGTAGATTTTGGGTAATGTAATGCTGAGATGTCACACCTACAATTTTGGACAAGATTGTTGTCACAATTTTCAATTTCTACCCCATTTCAATATTGGTTGAAATGAAAGTGTCCCTGCATGACCCTCCTTAACTCCAACATTGAGACGGGGTACAACGGGGTCTAAGAATTTAAGAACGCGATAACTAATTTTGTCCAAGAGTACTTACTCTTTAAAAAGTAATATGGAAAAACAATATGTTTAAATGATATACACGTAGATTTTGTTACGTTTGTAAACTATTCCAGTCCCTCTAAGATGTCAAGGATTAGTTTAGTGATCAGTCAATCTTATGTGAAAGAGGACGAAATAGGAAAGAAATTACTACAGAAGGCTCCTATCTTATTCCGTTGAAGTGATATTAAAGTTTTTTTAATATCTCTCTCATTTGTGTAGATACGACTGAAATAAGACTAGTTGATATGTGAAAACACATTCTCGCTTCCTCAAGGTCATTATGCATTGTTTATTTCTGAGATCAAACAATCTTATCTGAAATTGGACGAAATGGGGGAAGAAATTTCATAATCGCTCCTATCTTATTCCGTTATAGAGATATTACAGTTTTAAAGTTTTGTCTCATTTATGTAAAGACGACAGAAATAAGACTAGGAATGTGAAATCACATTCTCACTTTCCTCAAAGTCGTTATGTATTGTATATTTGATATTGTGGCTTAAAATCCACGTGTTACACAAGTAGCAAACAAATTGTCAGATTGTATGATAAATGATTAACCACCAGTATAGAGAAGGGGAAATCAATTGGCTGATTATTATACTTATTATACTAATGTCCTTTGCACTATTAATACTGTAACGTCACCGAGCGGGATGATAAACTACTGGAATGTTTGTTATATAAGTCAGGTCTGGAAAGCAGGAATAACTCGAACACTGTGCTGTTGTTATTGCTATATCTACTTGTATTCAGCCTCAATCACTTCAGCTTCCCTAGTCTAAGTAGGCTTTACAGATGATACGTCTTGGAGTACGAGTTTAGGAATACACAGCTTGCTAAGATTACATGGACTATTTATACACTTTTTGGGGCAGATAATTGATTACTAGGAAACTTAATTTATTGATAATTTGGCATATGAGACATATAAAAGCTTAACATAAGCACAGGAAGTAGCTGTTTCCTGTGGCACATTTCGTACTACGGAAATTCCTTGAATCTCCCACAATTTCTTGCATGACACCAGGAATTACACACAGGCCTACTGGGGTAAGCTCTCACAATTTGATACGTCATGCCCCATGAATCTCGGAATTCCATTTATAATTTTGTTTTACCCAACTTCCGGAAATAAGCATCTTAAGAATCACTAGTAAATAATTCCACCATTTGGTATTCAATTCAAGATAATGGCCCTTTCACACTGTAGTATCAATAAACTTACTCACCAAGGCGAAGGAAGGTCGCTGATTATAACAGCTTAAGAAATAAGCAATGCATGTCATGGTACCGAATTTTACACTTGTTCCCTCTCTGAACAAGGGTACCCTTATCCTGAGCGCCATCTTACAAGGTACAACTAATAATGCATGTCATTAAAATTAATAATAAACACAAATTGATAGTTCTCTGTTAACCAATAATGCAATATTACTGCATGAGATCAATAATGTCCGTAATGTAATTAAGATAATCCTATAATAATATTAATAATAATGATAATAACAATCATCATCATGATAATCATAATGATTATAATAATCATCATGATAATCATCATAATCATAATAACAATTATACATATATTTTTCAAGGATTATTATGTTCATGATCGTCCAAATAAGACAGTTTTTGCATTCTTAAGCGCAGCCAACATACTTCAAAAAATATATCAATTATATCCAAGTATAAAGGTGTTTCAGCCGACGTCACGAGGTCACGTGACTTTGTTTACATTGCCGCCATTTTGTCGGTCTAAACCATTGTCGTCTGCTGTACACTTAATTAGACTTACATACGTTTGCATGTTGTTATATAAGATTATTTTTGTAAAATAATTATGCTGGAATCTTGCTGTGCCGTTGATTGCGCTAATGGGTGTGTGCGGGGGAATAAAAAGGCATTTTTTCGATTTCCATCTGATCTTGATCGAAGTTCGAATTGGGTTTTATTGGGCTTATGCTGTACTGCGCAACGGCTTCCAACCTGCGGTACGCCTTACACTTTAGGATTTGCAGCGAGCACTTTATATCGGGCATGTAGGCATTGTCTGAGTAACGAACAATCAGATGGCGTTAACTTTAACGTTATACTTCGTATACCCGATGAAAATATAACTTACTTAAAGAAAATATGAAGACAAATCGGAAGCGAGCAACAAAATGCAATCAGTAAAATTCGCTGAGCTGGTACTGGTAGGATAGCATGTAGTATGTGTGTTGTACGTGTGATATGACTGAGCTGTGTGAAGACGCGTGAAACGCTACGAAGCCACTGCCCGGTAAAATAGAGTCCACTTGAGTTACAGTCACGTGATGAAATCCCTAAATTGTCCAGGTCAGGAAATATCACCATGATGATGTTTCTGCAAATCCATTTTCAAGTTCATAATTCATTATGAAATTAAACATAAAAGTCTTCAAAATAGAGCTTGATTCCAACACGTGAAATAAAACAATAGTCATGATTAAAGTTACACAAAATGAAGTGATCTAAAGTAAACTTCCAGTAAAGGTACAAATCCATACCCAGCGAAGAGGAAATCAGACATCTACTGCGGTGATAGACATTCGTTGCTGCTACACACGAAACAAGAACAACAGGTGGTAAACCCAAAATGTTCTTAACTTAAATGCTGTGGTTCATCCCTTCTGAGTGATAACCACTGTGACTCAGTTCACCGTTCAGATACCCAAAAAGTGGGGGAAGGGGAATGCTGAAGTATCAAGAGGGTAGGGGTGGGGTAATGACACATACTATGAAGTTTTGCTTTTACAAAAGTTCAGGTGCAGATGCATTCAATATCCATGATGAAAATGCTTTTCTTGAACAGCTTGTTTGTTATTGTCAAGTGTAGAAAAGTCATACACTCTGGATAGATCATTACAATCTTATGGCCGCATTAGAAATGTGTCCTAAACATCCGATCATTAAAAGAAAACTGGTCGGGTAATCATATTACGCATCTCCGCTTCCGATTTGCATTACTTGCCTACTCGCCCATTAAATTCTACGATACAGTATCTACTTACTGTTATGTAGCATTCATCATACCTGTCTAAAGACCACGAGGCCCTGTGTTCAAGCCTGGGTTGGGTTGACACGCCAGTGTACCACAACTGATTATCAAAGGCCGTGGACATTGACTTGGTTGTCGATGTTATGTCTGTCTGTACGTCGTACCTGTGTTCTCGTCCGGGTCGTATTAAGCGTTTCGTGGTAGCATTGTTGCTATCATAACCGATTACGCAGGTGACGACCCCGCCATTGTAATTGTGTGTTCACTTGTCGTCGTCGCCAAGCTCCGCCGACTTTTGGTAATTATACTAGCTTGTGGTTATTAACAAGATCAAATTCTAGCAGTCTCGTGCTTGAAAGGTGATATTACTTTGTGGGTTTTTCCACTCAGTGTAGGAGAGATGTTGCATGCATCATTAAACAGGAATACCCCCAATTTGGACAACTTTTTGATACGGCCGCCAGATCACCATGTAGATTAAGTGCTTAAATTCAATTGGATTGTAATTTATTGAAGGTGTGACTGGTAGTTTACTCAAAGAGAGGCAAACTAATTTCTTTACATCCTAGGTATCATTCAAGCTAATATTTTGACTGTGACTTAAAACTTTGTTGTTGTAGGTTTTTTTTTTTTTTGGGGGTGATTTTCTTTCAAGTGGGTGGTCTGCATTGCCATGGATCTGGTGTTGCTTTGGAGTTTCAAATTCATCCAGCTGGGTTTGGATCCACCAATCTGTAAATCTTCCTATCGACTTGTATAGTCTTTTCTTCGCATTCAGCCTTGCTGTATACTGCAAGAATCAATCGATGAAGCCAACTGTAGAGTTGAATCCCACCGCTGTCACCAATTGTAACGTCACCGAGCGGGATGATAAACTTTATACTGCGAGAATCAATCGATGAAGCTAAGTGTAGAGTTGAATCCCACCGTTGCCACCAATTGTAACGTCACCAAGTGGGATGATAAACTACTGGAATGTTTCTTATATAAGTCAAGTCAGTAAAGCAGAAATAACTCGAACACTGTACTGTTTTTATTGCTATATCTACTTGTATTCAGCTTCTAATCACTTCAGCTTCTCTTTCTGTACTATAAGTCTAACTAGGCTATACAGACGATAAGTCTTTGAGTATGAGTCCAGGAATACACAGCTTGTTAAGAGAGAGAGAGTTGAACACACAATTACAATGACGGGGTCGTCGCCTGCGTAATCGGTTATGATAGTACAAATGCTATCACGAAACGCTTAATACGACCCGGACGAGAACACAGGTACGACGTACGGACAGACATAACATCGACAACCAAGTCAATGTCCACGGCCTTTGATAACCAGTTGTGGTGCACTGGCGTGTCTACCCACCCCAGGATTGAACCCGGGGCCTCGTGGTCTGTAGACAGGTATGATAACCGCTACACAGCTTGTTAAGATTACATGGACTATTTATACACTTTTTGGGGCAGATGATTCATTACTAGGAAACTTAACTTATTGATAAATTGGCATATGAGACATCCTGTAAAATACAAAGGCTTAACATAAGCACAGGAATAGCTGTTTCATGTGGCACATATATTTCGTACGATAGTGACGAATTATTAGGCCTACATTAAACTTAAAGCTTGGCGGTTTTAGCCAATAAAGTATCCTATGCCTAAGAGGCTGTGGCTGACACTGTACGTATTGGACTGTAACGTTAGTGCAATGATAAACCCCATTTCAAAATATCATGTCCTAAGTGTTACACTTGCCTAACGACACAAGTAAGACTCGACATTAGAATTCGTTGCTGAATTATTAATAAATGAACATTAAAATGCATTCCAACCATGAAAAGACACCAATTCCAAGCAAAGTTTATTGGGTGACCACGTTTACAAGAAAAAATAGTAACGAAATAAACTTCCTGTGGATTTATTAAGTCCTAACAAACAGCCGATTACACTACACACCTAGGCCTATGTGTATGTCTGGCAGCTCAGCAAATCTATCAATATTTAAATGCAGAGATGCTGTATGATTGTTTGTGTACATAAGACGCGCACTGGAATTTTGGAAACTCTAAAACAATACGCCCTCACTTTCTGGTCGAGTGCTCCTTTAAGCGTATATGGGCATTTCTACTTTGCCTATGAGTGTCGATATTTTGCAGATTGGTGTTTAAATCTACAAAATAGCTCTTTTAGCTTTTGATTGATCGCTGATTACAGTTTTGAATATATACTAAATTTGTGATACATGATAATGGGGACATCTCAATTTTTTTAATGTAATTCTTTGAAGTCAGTGAAGATACTCTTTTTTTTTAAACCATTAGACACCCATCACTTGAACGCAATTAAGCCAAGGCTAAAAACCGTCTGAGGGAAAATGTGTTACTGATAAATTCATTCCATTTGCCGCAGAAAAAAGGTTAATGCTTATATCAACAATGCACAAATACAAAGAAAAAATCCCAATAAAAGCATTATTCTTACAACTTAACTTACATCTAACGCTTAATTATGATATATTACATATACACCCAAGGTGACAATGTGATGTCTTCTACCATTAAGATGTGTTATAACACGCCCTCAACTCTTGAAAGGTAAAATGACCTAAGCTGGCCTATCACCAATTTCATATCAATTCAATTCTGATCAATATTAGTACAAATCAGCTCCTGAATTAGGCACAAGCTAACTTAGCTATAGCTTAAGTAGGATCTCGTAACAAATGGGGCTTCACTTTGATCCTTAAGCAGCGAATTTTGTAACATACTAACTGGGCGATCATTTGGTCGCTCAGTGAGAAATTTTGATCACCCAGTGCACAAAATTTTGATGCGCTGGGCGATCAGAATTTTCGCCTTGCTTTTGTCTTACTTACAAGATTACTTCCATTGTTGACACGTTGCTATTAAGATGTATACACATACATGTATAGAACATTTCATGCTGTTATAATACCTGGTATGAATCATATTTTTTAAATACTAAAATATCACATTTGATCAAATGCGTGGGAACCCTTGTGCGGGTCCTGTGGTGGCCAGTGTAAAAGGTGCTTAAATTTACATTTTCCTTCGTGCCTCGCATCAGTTTACCTAAAGGTGATTGTGGTCACCCAGTGAAATTTCCTGTAATAATTCACTGTCCTTAAGACGAAAAATTGCAGTGTTCCATTTAATGTATTGCCTTTTTTTTAATGCTTGCTTTTCTAAATGCATCATTTACACTGTACGTATTATCGCTCATTCATATGCAAATGTTCTGATAACATTTTCTGTAAATTTTACTTATTTGACTTATGATACTTCTGTTTATTATATGGATTTGTTTTCTTTTATTCCGTGGCATCTTAAGCTTGTTCAGTTCAATGCCTCATCATGTCTCAATCCGCTTTAGGACAA
Organism: Chiridota heheva; assembly: GCA_020152595.1. Classification (NCBI taxonomy): domain Eukaryota; kingdom Metazoa; phylum Echinodermata; class Holothuroidea; order Apodida; family Chiridotidae; genus Chiridota; species Chiridota heheva. The sequence continues at coordinate 265,859 of JAIGNY010001138.1, forward strand.
AGTCTATTCCGGCCTGGTGGAAGGACATATGCCGTTAACTTTAAAAAGTGTTTCATTAGAGTTTGTTGCACCTATTCAAAGATTTATCATTATTAAAATACAAGTGACTTACATAACACAATTACAATGTTGCCATATAATACCGTGTACCGTAAATGTACATTTCACGTGCAGACGTGACTAGCAGTCTAACAGACATCGCAAAAACAGCGAAAAGTGTCATTCAAAACCGCTTAAAGACTCCAATTTACCACGTTTTCAAAATTACAGAGCTTTGAATGAGAATGTGTACGAAAATTCAAAATATTTCAATAGGCATACTGATTTATTTCCCTTTTTATCGCATTGAAGAAGAGCTAGAAATTATGAATAGCCGGTTTTGTAACTTTAATGCATCCTTGGTCCAAATCTTCGTCCAATCACATCCACAATTCAAAGATTTGGCAAAATTTAAAACTATGGGTACCTACAACTTGAAAACTAAATTGTCTTTCACGAAATTCTAAGAACACTACTCAACAGCTCATAATCAAATTGATATGAAATTGGTAATACGTCAACATAGTTAGTTCAACATTAGGGTTGATTGCGTGTTATAAAACATGTTAATGTCATAAGATTGCAAGACAGGATTCCAGCATCTTAGGTAAATGGACAGATGGAAATGTGCAATACATAATTTTTAGCCGTTAAATAAACACCAAGGTCACCGTGGCCAAATAATGCATTTATCTGGTTTCGTTTGTCTCTATTTTTGCATTGTTGATATTAGGGTTCACTTTTTTCTGCAACAATTAGAAGGATTTAATGACAACATTTTCTTTGAGACAGGTTTTAGCCTTGGTCTTATTGAATGCGTATAAGTGGGTGTTTATAAAGATAGTTAGTTTGAAAGAGACGGAGCTTACCAGACTTATTATCAAAGATGTCTTCCTTTAGGAAAGAAACGCCAATTGTTTAATGTCAGGGGATTCATTCTCAATAATAAGAGTACTTTTAAAGTGTACTTAGAATAGATCAGTGTCAGCTTACAAGCATCGAAGATTTAATTTCGGTACATAAGTACCTATGTTTTAAGTATTTTCATATATATCATGCCTGGCAAGCAGTGCTGGTGCTCGAGGCTTAAAGTAGAATCGAAAAAATTCAAACCATTCAGATTTTGGGAGAATGTACTTAGTATATTTTGGAGTTCCGAGGAGTTTGTTTATTGTGTCATTGGTCGTTGGAAAAATACGTTTTGATTTCTTCAGACTATTTTTTGGATCCGGACAATAAAGTAATTATTATTATGTAAAATAAAAACCTTAACGAAGGGGATCAAGTCCCAAAAATTCGAATTCTGAGCTTATTTATTTTTTGATCGTTTTTCAGCATCATAGAAATATCAGAAGCTTTTTGATTAACTGCAATGCTTTCGTTATATTAACTATTTATGCAAGAATTGTATCAACAAATTCCCATGGACGTATGTAATGAATAAAACCTATAGCGGAATTGTTTTCTGTGTAAATAAAAACACGATTGAAAAAGCAACACCAGGCTTAAGAGGGTTATGAATACACATATACTGCGTTTAAACCATTTATTAGTTCGGAATGACCTTAATTTTAAGCATCACTTATTTGTAATAATTACTTTGAGTGATTATAGAGTTAAGGGTTATCTAAGAGTTTACAAAAGGCTTTATTCTCCAATCAAAAGAGCTACGATATCGTCGTACTCACGAGCAATAAATACAGTGTACCAAACAAATACTTCTACGATGCAAGGATGTTCATGAATTTTCAAATGAAATAATTTGTCAACGTAATTTTGTCCATTTTTAATGCTTAACAGATCTTTGATTAAATACATTAACGTACCCTTCACATAGTTTTATGCTAATTATTATAATTTTTAGTTTTATTCCGAATTGTTCTGTATTTTTACGGTGAGTAGAGGCTATTTAGCAACAAATTGATGACGTCAGTTAGGACTGTTTCTTCAATGTATGTGATCACTACGATTTATTTTGAGACGATAATTAATATTTTTAAGATCCAATAATGTTGATCAACGATGCTTATGTTTACACAGCTATGCACAATAAAATATGTTTAAATGCTGACTACAAAATGATTAAGTCGATAAACGTTTAAGTGTAGAAATCACCAGTCTAGAGCAAAAGAAAGATTTTGCTAAAGAATCTAGGGCATTTAATGCCTACTTTCTCGAAATAGAGATAGAGGTAGAAAATTTAATTAGACCCATCGACGACGACGAGTGAACACACAATTACAATGACGGGGTCGTCGCCTGCGTATTCGGTTATGTTAGTAACAATGCTATCACGAAACGCTTAATACGACCCGGACAAGAACACAGGTACGACGTACGAACAGACATAACATCAACAACCAAGTCAATGTCCACGACCTTTGATAACCCAGTTGTGGCGCACTGGCGTAATTAGACCCATGACTTTTTGTGGATTTTTATATCATTTTATAGAATATTTGCATTTTTCTTTTAAAGGAAAAGTATCGTCCCATAAATACGTTCAGACGTGAACGCCGCCGTGCTGGTAACGTTACTTTCGACTTTCAATTTTCCCTATTGATCGCGAAAAATCTGCGATGTTCAATCGATCTCACATTCGACGGACCGAACATATGGGCCTACATGTGTTGTCAATAACAGCACATAATGATGATCGCAATCAATTAGGAAAACTGAAAACCGGAAGTGACGTTACCAGCACGGCGGCCTTCACTTCTAAATGTATTTATGGGACGATACCTTTCCTTTAACTAACGGCTCAATACAAGGTTGGTATAACGAAGACAAGATATGAAGATGTACTGTAAAAGACGGATTTCTTTTACCTGAATTATATAGAATCGTGTTTTTTTTTGAAACAAAGATCCCTGCTCTAATAGTACAGGCTGATCGAATCATGTGTACCAAGTATCGACTGGCAGTCTGGGTTGTCTGATGTAGTCTGAATACAACTTTGAAACAATTTTCTCCTTTCATACTGATATAGACACAGTCTTAATCCCATTCATTACAACTGAGAAGAGAAGAAATAATTCAAGGTTATTTGAAATAAGGAAGCATTTAAAAGTTATTTGGAACTTGATACCAATAGTTTATGAATTAGTTATGCACAAATCTAATAAGGTATAGTTGGTGTTGTAATTCTGGAAGTAGTAGAGCTTACGCTTATCAGATCTTTATCAGATACGTATTGTTTCCGATTTTAGAAGTATAAGTTTTCCTATATCAGTATAGTAAATATATTTTACTTTGTTATATACATGAAAGTAATAGATTAAGATTTGAACAACTGTTCACGAAAGCACATTTATAAATTCTGAAATTATGACGTGGCAATGACAGTTTTTCAGTAGTTCATTTAGTGGTTATATCAAGTTGACCGTACTTGATCAATCTTCCAAAGCCAAAGCGTTGACACAGCTAGAGAGTCGATATCATTGGGTGATTTTTAGTTACGAATATGGTCAAATGAATACAAATAGATGTAAGTAATGACACTTTGGGGGATTTTTAAATGCACTTATCGGCGTTAGGGACAGCTTTAATCAACTCATTGCAAGGATATATCTTAAAGGTTATAGTTGTTAAACATATGAAATTGTAACTGTAATTCTAAGCTCAAAGCAATCCCATTCCCGCTTCCTTATGACCGTGGTCCACAGACTATAGCTTTTGTTGTACCCTTTGAATTTCACAACTTTTTGATGAGGTAAAATTTTAAAACAATTCTAAATTTTCTCATATGCTCGAGAAAGAAAAACAAAAATATTCAAAGATCTGAAGATAACACTGAGTTGCATTTTGTTACCGATAACGCAAAATAGTCACGTGATAGTAGAATCACTTCTGGTAGTACGGAACTAAATATTTGAAGCCTATGATGATAGAGACAAGGTCGGGGTCCTTTTTATACCAGAATGTTATAGATTTGGGATCTTTTGTGATGTTTTCCAAAAGTATCATCCAATATCTCTCGGATGAGGGTACTTTCAATAGGCTTTTTTTTTTTAGGTTGAAATGAAGAGGTGTTATACAACCTCACCAAATCACTTAAATTTTTGGTGTGGGTCCATGGTAAAATAGTTCCCCATGAAACATTT
>JAIGNY010001138.1:275000-277500 GCA_020152595.1 Chiridota heheva
TACTCATTTACGGTTAATGGTAAATCTATGTGTTTTTTTAAATTTATTTTATGAAAAAGCAAGAAGTGGTGACAGGATTTCCCACCACAGAAAAAAAAGGAAACTGCGAGACGACCAATTAACATGACAAAAGACATGAGTTTCAAACTACTATGTGAATGGATTGAGTCACAGTGTGAGCTGCATACTCTCACTGAACTGGTTGATATCTTGAAAAAACTATTTTCTGAAAATGATATGTATTGTGACAAGATATTGAAATAAAAGTTAATGGAGAAGTATGACAACGATGTTGTTATAAGAAATGCACCTGGGAAGTTGAATGTTATAACACTGAAGCAAAATGCAGATATAATTCTGACTACAAAATGGTACAACGGCAGACACGAGGATCCAGAGGATGATTCTCCCGTGCGTACTACTATGTGAATGGATTGAGTCACAGTGTGAGCTGTATACTCTCACTGAACTGCTTGATATCTTAAAAAATCAATTTTCTGAAAATGATATGTATTGTGACAAGATATTAGAATAAGAGTTAATGGAGAGGTATGACAACGATATTGTTATAAGAAATGCATCTGGGAAGTTGAATGTTATAACACTGAAGCAAAATGCAGATAAAATTCTGACTACAAAATGGTACAACGGCAGACACTATATTCCTGAGGATAATTCCGTGCGTATTAAAACCACAGCTACTGAGCTTATCAAGTCTATCATAAAAGCTTCTGACTTGATGATGCCTTGCGTATTATAACGACCGATGTTGTGCTGATCTATTCTATCATAATAGCTACTGACTTGAGAGAGAGAGAGAGTTGAACACACAATTACAATGACGGGGTCGTCGCCTGCGTATTCGGTTATGATAGTACAAATGCTACACGAAACGCTTAATACGACCCAGACGAGAACACAGGTACGACGTACGGACAGACATAACATCGACAACCAAGTCAATGTCCACGGCCTTTGATAACCAGTTGTGGTGCACTGGCGAACTGACTTGATGATGCCGTGCGTATTATAACTACCGATGCTGAGCTGATCAAGTCTATCATAAGAGCTACTGACTTGATGATTCCGTGCGTATTATAACTACCGATGCTGAGCTGATTAAGTCTAACATAAGATCTACTGACTAGATGATGCCGTGCGTATTATAACGACATCTGCTGAGCTGATCAAGTTTAACATAAGAGCTACAGACTTTGATGTTGAAAACTACCCGTCTAACGAGGTAATCCAAAACCGTGAAAAAGGATTTAAATGGCTCCAACCGTTGCTAAGGATCTTTCCACAAAAGTTAATCAATCACCCTGTCAGGGAAATGAGCATGGGTCATAGCGTCATATTTGCCGCACGATCAAGATTACCAATCTCGCCCATTCCGTTTGAATTAGAAGTTGAGACGGACCATGTGTTCGGCTCAGCTTGGCTCTCCAATGAGCTGAGATCACTTGGATATTCCGTAGGGCCCACAAAGACAACACGATTCAAGCAGTCTGTGGCTGAGCACGAGGATACCCTTTCGCTGCTGGAGAGCCTGATTAAAGACGGGTCATTTACACACTTTATCGCCGACAACATTGATCACAACCTCAGCACTCTCGATGGCAGAAACAAGGCCATCCATGCGATGGGGATAATAGCAGCTACGAAGCCTGAAGACCCGGGAAGCTCAGGTCCAGCTCAGAAAATAAATTACCAACACTTGAAAGATATAGACTCAAGACAGTGAAGAAAGCAACACATACAGAGTTGTTTCCAATACACTATTACGACCCCCTAGTAAAGCAGGTCTATCTAAGATATGTAAAAACATACTTCAGCTGAAACAACCAATAACGTTACCTGTCGAGATTGAATACAACAAATTTTGGCAACTATCAAAGAAGTTGGCAAAATCACCGACATCCAAAGTGGTCAGGCTTTATGTCAAATGTTGCAGAAGGTAAACACACATCAAAAGCAACGGTAACATTCTTGCCGATAATTGACTTATCGCCATCATTTACGTGAACGGCAGAAAATATATAGTGAGAAGAGCAGATGTGTATTGTCATTCAATATTTTAGTTATTTTTCGGTGCATCATGTTATTGTAGAGATCAGAGACGGACTTCAGACATATGTCATCACCAACAACACGGCTAACGGCCCTTACGATCTTCTCCAATTTACTAGTACAATCTTTTGTAAGCAGCCCGAATATACAGATGATACTGAAAGTTAATACTTCGTATGCCACGGTCAACGCATAACACATTCAGGTTTTCATTTGTACCCAATTCGTTTTTCCTATTCAACTTAAAAGCAGTCCGATAGTTTGTGTTTTTATATTTTAAGTCAAATTTTTATATTTATTTATATGATGTATATAGATGTGTATATATGTATATATGTGTATATGTATGTGTGTATGTATATTTACATCTTGGACGTTACTGTATTCTACCATTTTTTTATATGTAACTTTTATGTAGCTTTTATATCTA
>JAIGNY010001138.1:282500-362500 GCA_020152595.1 Chiridota heheva
AGTACGTAACAGTACATGAAGAGAGAGAGATCAATCAAACATGATAAAGCGCTTTTTTGACGGTCAAGATGAGTGGGGGAACTTAATTAGTGTATGCAAACTTGTTCTGTATCTAGTGGGTGTACTTAATTAGTGTATGCAAATTAGTTTGAATTAATGTATGCAGACAGTTTGAATTGAGAAATTTATTTCTAAAAGCACACGAGTATTCTAGTCTAAAATAAAATTTTATTCACAACATTTTGAATACGGATATCACCATCCAGTGCTTACAGACATCATTTCAATGATTTATAACTTCATCAGTACGCCAATAACTCCTTTAACAGTCCGATCACGCTCCCGATCAGGAGATCATCCGTAGTGAAGGGAATTAAGAGAAGTTTAAAATTATGCAGCCGTCAAGTACTAGCGTAATGTATGTTTGTTTTTTTGTATTTTGTTTGATGTGAAAGATTGTTTTGGATGCATATCACATAAATTATATTTGCTAGTTAGTAAAGTTATGAGTCCTTTATGTGGACAATGAATTTAAAAGTCTTCAGAGCGGCCACTAGCAAATATGTTTTCTTGAGATTTATTTCAAAAGACCATGGTGAACGAATGATTTGCGCTGGTGAAATTAAGAAAATAATTTTAGTTTTACACAACAACAATACATTTTGAAATATTTGCACCTGTATTTCCCATTTTAGTCAAAACCCAGTGCATATTATTATGTTAATAATTACATGTTCAAAATTGGAGGCTGCATTATGGGTAATGGTTTAAAAATCCTAGATCCGGAACGTGTATTGGGCTGTTTAAGAAAACAGAACATCAACAATCATGTTTCCTTTTCGTTACAATTTTGCCAACAATTTGTATAAAGGCGAAACGATTCATCTAATATAGTCTAAAACATTTTATTTTTTACTGAATAATTTCAAACATTAAAATCTGAAATCGTAGAGACAATGCGGTACTTCTTTGCACGCTCGAATTGAATTTTTCGCACCAAACAGGTAAGTCTCTTTTCCTGTTTTCCTCAGAAAATAAAGTGCATATTTATTCATGAGAACAACGAAATATATTACTGAGTTAACTTCAAATCATGGTCTAAACAAAGTTTTTGTTATTATAACACTCATGCAACTTTAAATAAAAAAACAAATAAGAAAAAGATTTAATTTCGTGGACCTTTTTCAATTACATTGCATAAAGGTTTATTGCTAGAATAGCAAGTGATATGGGGAAATATTACAAAGCTATGATCTCTAGTTCATAACAAAATTATGTTATGGGCATTTTTGGCTCCTTATTTTAGCTGATTAGAACCTCCCTGGACTGATCAGTCCCTAACAATCGAACAGTCCCTAACAATCGATCAGTCCCTAACAATCGATCAGTCCCTAACAATCGATATAGACGCATCATTGGTTACTTTCATTTTAACACTAAATGAAAAGGTTCAAAAAACAAATTGAAAGCTTCTTATTAAAATGTATACATATATGTATTATTATTTCAATTAGTTTGAAGCATACGTCTGGGGATCAAGAATGTTGACATTAAATGATACCGGGTAATAACAGGGTCAAATTGAAAGAAAAAATACCGTATAGGTTACCGTATAGTTTTCAACTAAAATCTTGTAAAAATAGCATTTTTCACTATAGAAGACATAAGTAAGATGCTACACTCACATTCTTTAAAAGTCTCTATGTATTTCAAGTAGAAACCTTTTCGATTTTATTCTAGGAGTCAGGTAGCTTAGTTCCTAGAGCGCACGACTGAGATGCTGGAGGTACCAGGTTTAAGCCTCGATTAGGTCAAACCCGTTTCTCCACAGCTATGCAGACAGATACGCCGATCATCAAAGCGGAAGTAGGCCTACGTCGTTTGCAGCTCCTGCTCTCCATTCAGCTGTTGAGAGAAGTGGCAATGATTGAATGGCGCTTGCCGTTCTTCGGAGGGGACGTTAAGCCATCGGTCCCAATGGTAGGACAGTCACACCCTACCTGGTTCTCTGAACACTATACGAGAAGAGAAGCGTGAAGCGGTGTTCTTTCACTTCCCTGAGCTAATGGATGGATAATGCGCCGTTTGGGCAGCTCTCCCCTATACTAAAGCTCCGACGTTTGTAAAGCGCTCTTGAATATACTTGTATAGAAAGGGCGCTATATAAAATTATTACTATTACTATATTACTGCTATTACAATAACTGGATATAACAGGTTAGTAAACAGAATGTACCGTAATTGTTCTTGCTTCAAACGAATGTGTGTTCTGTGTTTTTGTTTTTGAAATTCATAGAATTCATTATTTCACTTACTTTTGTATAGAAAGTAAGTCTTTGACACATATATTGTAAGGCAGACATTCTGGAACAGTCACATCAGCAAACATTTATTTGAACAAACATTTCTTGATTCTATCAAATAGGCATCGGAGTATAGTTACCACACAAGTTTGTTGTTCTTATTGTCCCTTGTGACGAATGGAGCGCCACTGTCTGTGCACTAATCTAATTCTTGTAAGTTTCTTATGGAAAACAATCGAGCTAAATGATTTTCCAGATGCCCTAATAGTCATTCAAATATTATGTACTTGATACAAATAAGTCCGACGTTTGCCCCAGAAGACCCAGAAGGAGAGGTCCGTTGAAGGGACTTGCATTGCCAATAATATAATTAACACAAACGGTTTTGCTTAAGCTCGCTTACGCAGGGTCAATTCTAAACAAACACGGAGGTAGTTGAATTATAATGAGTGGATTTTATATTTGTTTTCTCCAATGATAGTTTTAACAAAGATATCTAAAGAAAATCACTTAATCGATCCATTTGGCAGCTTGTGAAACCCTTGAATAGATGAGTGATTATCCATTTCTTTTTTTCTGTTTGTTTTCCTAGTTCAGGTCGAACATGAGAAGCCCTCATTTTAAAGATCGTGAAGTATTCCATACTTTAAGCAATTCTAGAGCCAAAAAAATCATGATATAGCTTACGCCAGGTTTTGTTCATCAATTGAGACCCATCACTGAAGATAATGCTATTTTGTTGACAGCAATTACACGGTAACATCTACTACCTTAGATTAAAAAGGTTTAGGGTACAAATCTCCAAAACATAAAAAAAAATCACGAAGCTAGCGATTTAATCCCCATTTAATCGAAATCAAACCCATGACTATTTTGTTGAGTTTTTGTATCATATTAGAATATATTTACAATCTGTTTACTTCCAATACGTGTATGTGACGTTTGTACAATTATTTGATGTTCGTCTATACACCTAAAGGCCATTTAACGTGATTGAAATGTGACGGTGTACATTTTATTTCAAAACGGGTCTGATTGGCCTATCACTGTAAATGCGCGTTGTATCATTGCGTTTCGACCAATCAAAACACACGAATTAAAATATATTTTTACCTATACGTTACAGACGATAACTGACCTGTAAAGTATATGAGACGCTGATTGTGATATGGGAACATGGCGGCCTCCAGTGCATTAAAACTCCTTAATATCTTAATATTGAGGATGCGATTGGTCCTTGAAATTTAAGTTTCTCCTAAAGCATGAAATCAATGACGAGTACACGTAGAGCGTACTAGGGTTTGAGCACCTTTTTTGTTGTTGAAATATGCACAAAACAATTTTCCGCTCAAGCAAATCAGAGGAAATGCATGTCTGGACATTAAGCTCACAATCTTGCGGAAATCTTAAATCAGTCCCTATACTACTTGGCATCGATTCATAATTTCTTTAACGAAACAAAATATATGATATGCATTGTGGAGAAATACTGTGGGAATATTGCAAATCACTAAACAAGAATTATGCAATGTGCAGGATAAGCTAGATTTTACCTTGTGCTTCCAAATTCATGTGATACAAAAAGAAAGTTCTATAAACAATACCACTGTTCTAAGATAATTAATATCTTTCAATCGGGTGCTTAAGTCAGGTTGTGTAAAGTGCATACGCCAGACTGACACATTATCAAGATATAAAACAATACGTGTGTTGTGAGATTTTTTTTTCAGGTTAATTGTAGATTCAAAATTGGGTTTTGAGAAAAAAGGGAAGTTCAAATTTGCAATAATTTGGAGAGAAAAATATTATTATTGTAAAAGACTATCTTCAAATGAAAATCACTTTAAATGATTACTCTTAATTAGCCATTATTAATCCTATGATCTGTGCTTCTGAGGTGCCGAAATATTTGCTTTGGAGAAATTCGCTTATAATGGTTTTTACACATCTTAGAAAAATAAATATACATAACTATACATTTTTATGTACAGATACAACTGAAATCTAAAATCATAGTGTCGGCCAATGTGTCTGGCACACGGACATCTAGTCAATCTGATTCCCCATCACGTACGCATCTTTGGCTCGTGATTGTCTTAGCGCCATTGCTTAAACCCGTAAAGTCATTCTTACTCCAACATGAACATAATGTTTGTTTAAACAATCGACGAAATGATGTTGTTGCATATGCGTAAATAAATGGGTTGATTAAACTATTAGAATACATTAACACCAATGAGAAAAAATCTCCGATGTTCACTACCTTGTAGTTTTTTATCAAATCATACGGGACCCGTGACGTGAATGAAACCCACAGTCGCATTACGTGAGCGGGAAACCAACAGACGGCGAATACTAGCACAACAATAAAAACCATTCTTGTAATTCGTCGTTTTCTTCGTATGGACCGTTCATGAGCCTCTGCACTTTCCGTTCCTCGCGAACTCGTTTTCCACACTTGTATAAGGATTCGCACATAGCATATTAATATAACTAGCAATGGTCCAAAGTACATAGCGAACGTTAGGTGAACATGGAAAATGACCTTTGCCGCCAAAGACTTCAACATTGGCTCACATCGGCCAATAGGATTATTGCCATTTATCCACAGCGTAGGTAGATGAAGAAGGACACAAACTGTAAAATGAAAATAAGAATGCATGAACTTACTTTTCATGATAAAAAATACATACATATAGATACTGGTTTTTCTGATAAGATATTGTACGCCAAGAATTATTTTCAGAATGCAAGAAATGACAAGAGCCGTGTACAGACAAATCACAATAAATGAACCATGTCTTATTCAATTTTGAAATGCTTCATAAAAAGACTTAAAGGACTGAGTCTTGTTCACGAAAAGATTGAAAGGAATGGATCTCGTTTACGAAGGGATTAAAAGGACTAGACCTCGTTTAAGAAGGGACTAAAAGGAATGTAACTCGTTCCCAAAATGACTAGATCTTGTTCACAAAAGGACTGACTCCTGGCCATGAATTGACTAAAAGGACTGGATCTTGTTTATGAAAAGACTCAAAGGACTGGAAGTCGTTCACGAAAAGACTCAAATGACTGGAACTTGTTAACGAAAGGGCTAATAGGAATGGATCTCGTTCACGAAAGAGTTTGAAGGGACATAACTCGTTCACAAAAGGACTAAAAGGACTGGAACTCGTTACCAGAGATTAAATGGCTTTAACTTGTTCAAGAAAGGACTAAACTAATTGGAACGTGCTTACGAAAGGACTAAAATGAATCAAACTAGTTTACGAAAGGACTAAAAGGAATATAAATTGTTCATGAAAGGACTAAAAGGACTGAAACTTGTTCACGAAAGGACTAAAAGTATTGGATCTTGTTTACCAGAGATTAAATGAATTGAACTTGTACAAGAAAGGACTAAAAGGAATGTCACTTGTACACCAAAGGACTAAAAGTACTGGAAGTTGTTCACAAAAGGCTAAAATGACTGCGGTTAAACTTTCAATGTACCTGTCAATATACAACGTTTTCAGCGCCTATTTATTTGTGAAATTAGATATTTCATAAGGAAATAGTATGTGAATTAATTTAGAGAGATTTAGAAAGAATTTAACGGGATGCATCACAACACCTGATTAAATGAATTTGTTATATTTCACATCGATTTCAAACATTACAGAATGAGTTATATAGTGAAATACATGTTTAAACAAGTATAAAACACATGCATAAACAAGTATAAACAATGATTCTATAGTTTTAATATATGACATAATTCAAGTATTTCAGGATGATTTTCATAAATCTTATCCAAGTAGATATATTGAACGGAAGCCCACCTTGTTCAATAAATCTGTAATTTTACCTAATCGTTTTAAACATCACATACTGTAATGTGTTATATCATGAAATACACCTTTAAACAATTATACAAAATTAATCTATATGTTGTGATAAACCTACATTCATATAGTTTCTATAATAATATATAATGTATATATAAATTCTAATTTCTGCACAAAATCCTAATTCTGGATAATCCAATGAACTAGCCGACAGACTTCTAAAATGTAGGTTATACGATTAGCCTATCATATACGCCCTCTTTAAATTAGTGACATATATGTTATTCATGAACGTCTTTGGTATAAAAACTACAGTGATATCGATTAAGAGAAATCAATAACCAAAGGAAAAGACCCAGAACTAATATTCGTGGCAAGAAGTATAAATTGGGTTATCTCACAATGAAGTCTTATTAATGTATTTTTTCTCTGAAGATGAATATTTGCTTCGCTAAAAGGGCAATAGTATACTATTTTGCTATAATCAGACCAAAGATGTGTGTTGATAAATCCTTTGTCAGATCTACTAAATAATCTCCGGAAATACAAATTAGAGCGCCGGATATATATGCAGTTATTTAATAAAGTAATAAAGTATTGATACAATGTTTCTTTGTACATTTGAATTGCATGTGTAGTTTAGCACTGTTTTGTTAAGAGTTACTAATATCCTGAGCTTTGTAATTCATGTAGCTTGTTAACTCTATCAATCGCATGCCTCCAGAGATTATACAGTGTTACAAAAACCTCACTGTTTTTGCATGTAACAGTATTATAAACATTGTATGAGACTTACCTCGTATAACTCTTAATTGACTGCTACCGTAGAATATGGGTGACAATTCAAAAGCTTAATTCTACTCAACCCTACAAGTTTCTGTATGTATGTATGCCCACTAAATGGAGTATAATCAACTCCTACGCCCTAAGATTGAATAGTAAATATGTTTTGACTTTATCTAGATGTACCACAATATCCCCTTACAAATATCCAAAAAAACAATCAAGCTGGAAAACAAACTTTTGGCTTTTATATGTAGTTTATGACTTTTAAATTTGACAGTGATAAGCCTATGACTGTTAACTTGTTTGTCGGATGACTAAACTAGGGATGTGGTATACCATATCCCTGAATCTAAATAAACTGTAGTAGGCTGCAATTGTGCTTTCAGTTTAAAGGAAAGCTATCGTTTCATAGATAATTTAGAAGTAAGCTCCACTGTGCTGGTAACGTCACATCCGGTTTTCAATTTTCTTTAGCAATTGTGAGTAACCTGTAATGTTATCGATAACAAATGTAGGTATGTTCGGTCCTGCGGATGTGTGATCGAAAAATTAGCAGAGTCCTTGCGATCAATAGGATGAAATTTAAAACCAGAAGTGACGTTACCAGCACGGCGGCGTTCGCTTCTGAGTTATTTATGGGACGATACCTTCCCTTTAACCTAGTAAAGTTCCAGCGAGGTAAGCAGCATATTTATTTTTTTTTTAAATGAAATTCAAGTTGTTACCAAGGTGATATAAGTGTTGCTAATTTAAACATTAATGTATTTGTACTATTGCAGACCATAGAAAAAAACCAAAGTTGATATCAATGTGATGAACAAATTAATTTAGGTGGAGCAAATTTCTTGAGTAAGACCAGGGACTGCTAGTTCCCTGGTAAACCCAAAATAATTGATTGAATAAGGCGTTTGAAAATCTTTGTTTTATATTTCATATATAGATTATCAACAGTAACGGATAATGATGGCACCGAACACTAAATAATTGAATTTGAAGCTTTATAAGACTGGTGTTATCGATCGTAACGCCTTAAAGATCTATTACACAAGAATTGATGTTTACTTTTGTGGGTCTTAATGCATTTATTTTTCTAGAAAACCTTTTCTAAAGATTATATTTCATTTTTACCATACAGACAATTCTTTCAAAAGGCTTTCTGATGGTTAGTATACTTCATTTCCCCCATGGACTCATCATCAAATACATACGCGGAAAAATGGCTGTGCTAAATTTGTCAGTATGTCTGTGAATTTCACAAATGCTTAATTTCAGACAATGCAATACACAGTCAATATTTTACGCAAATTATTTTTAGCGAGTTTAGATCTGAATATGTCTCACGTATGTTACATATCTATAAATAAATCACATCGGATCATAGTGTTTGCCTGAAGGGTAATATAATGCTATAGAGTGTGTGCATGTGACGCCACCCACAGCTGCGTACCTCCTTGGTACCGGAAGTAAGTTTTTAAGTAATGCCCATTGTACACGAATTATGTTTATTTACAAGGTGGTAGACATACGGTGTGTTCAGTACTCGAAACAAAATAGAAAATGTTAAAATAACCATTTTTCAAAATAACCAGAAATGAATGTTTTTCATTTTAGCAATGTTTTTCATTCTAGGCATGTATGTTTTTCATTCTAACAATGTTCAGTTTTGATATGAAAGATGCCAACACGTAGAGGTAAACACATTTGCTGTGAACTTTTTGTTGGTTTACAATTTCTTAACAAGTGATTGTATGATTTGCTGCAATCCGTGCACGGATGACGTCGGTGCCTATACTCTATTGAGTTTATCAACTCTATTTGTTAAAAAGAATTACAATCAGTAGATGGTATTGATGCAGTCACACAACTGTAAACTATCATCTATATAACTACCAAAACGCCATCTGTATGTTAACTTCACCCGTGCCATCCCGTGCAAGTGTTGGTTCAAATTCTTAAGTACACCTTAATTTAAAAATAATTTTGTCAGAAAATATTGTTAAAGCGCGACTGCCTAACGGTAAACACATAATAAGAAGTCACCACTTTCCTTCGAATTTCTCAAAATTCCACGGTAAATTTTAAAAGCGCCCGGTAAAAAGATAATTCAAATACCGTTATATCATATAATGAAGAAAATTTTGAACCCTTCGCAGTGGTTGAGTTCCCCGCGCTCGAAATTTGTCTGATTCCTATATGATTCCAATGCAAAATTTCATTTTGGTTTGATGCATTGTGGGATACTTCCGTTAAGTATCTCCCGATTGGGAGACCAAAACTGTTCTGCCGAATCGGACTGTTAATTGAAAGAAAGTCATTTATATCTTTAAAATTTCATAAAGTGATACTTGAGACAAACGTAAAGTAAGCAAAGAAAATAGTGATTACTTCCGCTAAAAATCAGCATACGGAAAAAGCAAAATTAATTTTCACACAGGGCAATGCACATTCGATTGATTAAATTTGTATTATCATTGTCATTCTTCTCAATCATTTTAGGCAGGAATTTAATCCGTATATATTACTATCGTCTCGTCATAAATCTGAAGATAATTTGTGTATGATGTCAAAAGGTCTCCAGGGACACAATTAAGTTACATAGTCAGTAGTAAGAGCGTTGAGAGTAATGTAAGCTCGTTAGCCAGATAACGAACATTGAAAGTACCTTTAACTTTTTGATGGACAGACAGAGGCATCAGTGACTAAATTGGTAAACAAATCTAGTAGAGCTAATGACAATTGCCAAATTTCCCATAAAAAGTAGGCGTATGGATATTGTTCGTTTCATAATATTTGTTCAATTTAAATAGAAATAAGGTTTTTAATTGAATTTAAAGCTTAACAGACTCATCTTATCGATAGTAACATATATCAAAATTCTATATCACAAGAAGTGATATTTCATGTTTGGGTCTCAATGCATTCATTGCTCTTAAAAACCTTTAAAAAGGATTATATTTCTCTTTTTTTTAATCAGTTAGCATTACAGACAATATTTTTCAAAAGGCTTTCTGATGGTTATTATACTTTCTTTTTCCTCACTGACTCATGATCAATTACATAAGCTGACGAAAGCTTACATTAAAGAGCTTCCACGTTTGTCAGAATGTTGAACTCCGTAATTTCTTACAATACGATACATAGTCAATTTTTGGGCAAATAATTTCAAGCGGAAATTTGATCCGTTCACCCGTTTCTTCACACGTACAGTACATGTCATCTCCAAAAATAATTCACATCGGATATCAATTAGTGTTTGCCTCCAAATGGTAATAGAAAGTTATTGAGTTTATTAACTTGATTATAAATGTTAAAAAAGTACAATCAGTATTAGATGGCACTTTTGCAATCACACAGCATAAGTGTAGGAGTAAGCTATCCTCTTTAAAACGATCAAACGCCATCTGTATTTTAACTTCACCCGTTTGAATTCAAAATCTGGAGTACACCCAACAATGGTTCTTCCAACAACCTTCAAAACCACTTTAATTAAAACAAAGTCATGTATAGCTTGGAAGCTTCCATGAAGTGGATACTTGAGGCAAAGGTTAGAGTAAACAAGAAATAGTGATTATAAGTTCCGCTAAAGAAATCAGCATACGGGAAAAGCAAAATGAATTTTTACTCATGGCAATGCACATTCGATTGATTAAGTTTTATTTTTATCATTATATTTAATTATTTTGAGCAGAAATTTAATCCATTGGCAATAAGTGGGACATAGGTTTACGTGGTTTCTATATTTATCCGAGAGAGGTAAACTTGATTGTATTCTTTACCAAATATAATTAATTTGATAAAGTTGGTAAACTTCTATTAACCTTTTAAGACAAGTGGAAGTAAGAAATTCTTTAATATTCATGCTTACCTATCCATATCAAAATGTTGGAGCGTAAAGCCTTTTTGGTACTTCTGGTTCTTCTAGATCGGACAGCATGGACAATGATATTATACCTATCAATGGTCATTGTTGTCAGCGTAAGACAGTTTGCTTGAACAGAAACCTAGATAAGAAAATAAAAGGTCACTTAATTTTTAAGCTCTCATTAGCTTAATTTGTAAACGAATCAGTTAACTCGACCTTTAATTATTCAACAATTTCAAAACAACTTCTGAAACATCATCTTTTTGTACTTTCCCACAAACTTTATTTTCTTCATCCTGTTAAGCGCCCTAGTGCAATTTTTTTTTTCAGCGCTATAGAAATATATAATTGATTAATTTAATTATGTTTTACCATTTAGTAAAGAAAACCTCCGTGTGTTTAATAAAAGAACGCTCATGAATTAGACGTTTTCCCAGGGGCCCTTCCATTGTTTTGTTTATAATAGATTGAAACCTAATAGAATTCTTCTATTGCGATGAGAATAGAAAGTATATAATGAAATTTGAACAGCAAGCAGAAAATCGCTACTGGAAAGAATAGTTTCCGTTTACAATCAGGAACGCTGCTCTTTTGCGGTAATTTCCGACTTGTATACACGCGATAGAAAGAACCATAAAAGGAAACACTGCATACAATGTTTTGTTTACCAAAATGGTAGTACTGTGCAGCCAAAAACCGAAAAAAATACCGGCTGTATGACATAATTTTCATTACTCAGTGTATGGCAAAGTATGGCTACCGTTGTTTGAAAATGTTCTAAAAATGAAATTAAAAACATATTGTACTCAACAGCATCTTGCACTTTTATTGATAACTTAACAGTAAAAACAGTTTTCTTCTAGTTTAGAATATATTACTTGGAATAACCTAGTGTAAGGAAATTTTGTTAATTTTGAGGGATCATTGAATAATTTCCCGTTAATTTTATGGACTGTTCTGTTTTAATTGCCAGAATTAAAACAACCCAGGCGTGCCCCATATCAATGTAAAGATAAACACCACCTGCTCATTCAAATAATTTTGAGCCGAATTATCAACTGTCACGGCAGGACCAGTTTATCCTCCACCACATCCTCCCCGATCCCACATTCACACACTCACACATGCTATCTGGAAGTTACAATTGTATCATAAACCACGCAAAGTGCCGAAATGCAGTTTGCCAGTATGATATTTTCCTTCAGAAAAATTGCAGGGTCGCCAACACAAATACGCCGATACAACATTACCAAGATTTGCCAACACTACGACAACATAAATAGTACAATTAACATGATAATATTCATTTTCAAGTTTTGTTTATATGCATATATTAATTGAGCTGTTTTTCTTCGTGTTTATCACCTTGTGCGAATACACGGACTACTATGACATTCAAAGGATGAGCTTAAAACATTCCTTGATGCTTATAGATTTTTTCAAACCTGGTATTTTAGCCAAAAGTGATTACTTCACTATTTCCACCAATCAGCTGCTTGGCGGATTTTCACTTTGTTATCCAACCATTCAGTTGCAGTGGCTGCAGGTAAAGTTATTAGCAACAATGTGCGTGCGTATTACTTTCATGTATAACGCACTCACAATGAGTGTTTTCATAAGCTTGATCCCACACCGTACGTGAATTGTGCAAGAATTTTCAGTATTCGATTAATCGATAAGATTCTACCAGTATACGATTGGTCCATTATGTCCACGTTAAATTTAACCATGTGACATTATTTCAATTAGGTTTCCAAAAATTGACGATTCAGATTTGAAACGGTCCATGAATCTATGTAGTTTAGAATTAACGTGGCTTTCAAAGTCATGGATCATTTCTGAAAGCTATACCGAGGTAGAAACATTTCCTTAAATTATCATTTTTACACAATGCCTTAAAGGATTCCAATCTATAGACATTAAAGACGCTAAATATTTTAGAGGCTAAATACCAATTGCTGAATATCAATTTTCAAACGAAAAAATTAATTCTTCGGAATATTATTTGGTGTCATAAATTTTTACTTCATATTTATCTTCTTTTTAATTTAGGTTTTGATGTAAGAATATATGCTTAACAAAAAACGATTTAAGTGAGTCTCGTTCATTTTAGCTGCATACTTCAATAAACATCAACAAACACATTAAGAACTAATTCTTTGAAAGTCACAGCAGTTCCTGTCCATGCTAAACCTGCCAAGGACACACACGAATAAAAACAGTGCACCCACCATGCGTCGCACTTTCGAATCTTATGACATACGAGCAGTTTTAAGATCCATCGATTTCAAATTTACGTGAACAGTTCGGGTGAACCCCTCCTTTTAGCCCTCGGTAAAACCCTTCGAAGGAGGGTTTTTTTAGGCCATGGAGGCAGCCATTACCCATCATGCAATTTCCTTCGCCCATACACTTTGTACAGAGTGACCAAGTAAATTCATTTTGTGAACTACGACGGCGTTTGATGAAGTGTGAGAGGTACATGGAATTATGGGGAAACATGTTAGCTAACTTTTATCCAGTACCTTTTGATATGTTCACCAGTCCGAATTTGAAAAAAGAGCCAATATATGGCACGACCCATGTTTGAAATGCTTAGGTTTGTTGCGAATAATCTGTACTGTGCTAACATCTGCGTTGTGTTGACTAAGCATTGACTTTTCTTCTTTGACTGCGATTGTCAGTGTTCAATAAATTACAAATTAAAAGGGTTATTTTATATGCATTCTTACATTAAATTTGTTCTTCGCGTAAGTTGTGTTGTTATTTACGTAGCCTCTTGGAGAACGCGTTCAATTAAATCATTTTAATGCAGTGAATTATCAGTTCCTTTGTGACTTTCGTATGTGATGTTCTGTCTGAACAGTGAACGTATTCTAACGTAGGCCTATTGACCGTAACTAATGCTAAGTTACAGCCATCATGTGCGTAGAGTGTACGTTGGACTGTTTGCATTGCAGGCTTGTGTGTAATATATATTGTCATTCGTTTTATTCTTTTTCACCCATTGTCTGTACTGGCGAGTAGCGTTCAGATGTTAGGGCCTAATCAAATCATGAATAAAACTTAAGCAGTTAGTTTAGTTAATCTCAAATTGCACTGTTTATTCCTTTACGATCTGTCAGTCAGTAGGTGATCGCATAATGCATACCTGAAATAGACCAAATTGAAGTTAGTAAGCAGCTGAGATGTGTGTGCGATTCGTATGTTTGAACTGTCGACTGGTTGCTGAACTGCGCGATGGTCAAACCGTGGAAGCAGGGATTAGCATGAAAGACTCTTTTCAGGGGTTCACCCGAACTGGTGAATGTATATCTATATTATACGATGAAACAGCACTATCATTTCTTCTTTGAGAAGAAAGAAAAAAAACAGCTTGAAAAGATGGAGTAAACAGAGAAATTTTCCTATATGAAATCCTACATCTTCTTCGATTACTTGTAAATTCGTGAACTTTTAGTAGATACCTTGGCTTTTAAAAGGGTAAAATTGATTTGTTTTTAAACAGCAATAAAAAGGAGTGATAACAAGTTGACAACTTCATAGGTGCTTTAAAAGATGGTCGGATTTTACTTACAGAGTTTTCTGAACGAAGATGCGTAATGAAGAATGAAGTGAAAATTATTTAAAGATCTATCTGTCTATGGGCAGGTGGCAACAACTTGAGCTTATTTGAAATAAATGATGATATAAACCATACAAATAGCAAAACGATGATTAAAAGTCGGTTACAAATTGACCATTTTACAGCATTTTGAAGATTAAGGCCTTTATTATAATAAAGTGTAATTGAAATAACATTAATACTTTGGATTCCCTCTTCTTACTTTTACATAAAAAAAATTGATTGATGAAACTGTTCTTGTAAATAAAAAAATATCCTCTCTCATCAAAAGATTCTTAGCTAAGCATTTACTTTTTACACCTTAAACTTATATTACATACCTATTGAACTGAAACCAAAATTAGTCGCTAAATCAGTGCAATCATTTGGATTCAAATTTTTAAAGACCAACAAATATCTATCTTCCGCTGTCTAGAACACGTTTTTGTGTTAAATGCGAGACGTGTAAACAGATGAAACTGCAGGATTCCAACAACTGGTTGTTAAGAAAGGGGATAAAATATTTAAGTTTAAATGACACCTAACCAGTTCATACAGTGTAATTTGTTTATGTTATGTTAAACGCATTAATTTGCTTCATGACAAATATTTTCTCATTAGAGGGCTGTTTTCAATTCCACTAATTACTGAATTATGGAGCTCTTGTTAAATTGAGTACTAGCGAGGTCACAAAGTACTGGATGAGAAGAGCCGACCAAAAACTTGGTGGAAACCAAATTTGGAAAGCTTATTTTGTTAAACTGATGAGTTAGAGTACGAAAAAACAGAAAGACTTTTAAAAGCATAATTCAAAGAGTGTACGTATTACTTCTATAGAGCTGGGGAAAATAATGCTTTATTTAGGGCTTAGTAGCTTAGTAGGTGCATTCACAAACCTGACTGGGTCGTACAGTCATAGGTGTTAAGTCCATAAAGTTCAGATATTGTTTTGATCAGTTGTTGCGAAAAAGGTTTAATACCTGTTATCTGTAAAAATAAAACATTTATGTTTAGTCTTGAAACTTCCTATCAAATCCTTTGGTAAGATTGGAAGCTACAAAAGTGAACGGGTACTTACATTCATTAAGTATGCAACTAATTTGCACATAAATGGTGGCACGGATAACGCACGCATCGCAATGGCTGTTGGTAAAGCACATGCAGACAAAGTCAACACATCAGCTGCTGCCAAGTTTGCGATGTAGTAGTTCGTCACAGTCTGCATTTCATGGTGTTTAAAAATTATGAACAGAACAAGAACGTTCCCTAAAATTCCCACCATGGCAATTGCCAATACCAGTGGAGTCAGAATGCGTGTTGAAATATCGAAAAATCGGCTTATTTCTTCAATCAAATCTGCGTAGGAATCAAAGATTTCGTAGGAATCAAAGACGTAAGAAGTATTCATCATGATTGATTAACTCCCGACTAAGATGAATACAAATATTTATCATGAATGTCAAATTCAGTCTAAGCCACAACTGGATCCGTTATGAATACAAATATATCTTAATATATATTCAACAATAAGGACAATTTCTGAAGTCCTCCACTTCAATACGTTGTCCGCAATAACACAAATATTAAAAAAATGAAGGAAATAAAGAGTTAATCAAAAAGCATTCGTTATTTTGTCAAATTGTGTTTCCCGTAAATGTATCCATGTTAAAGTTATACAAGTTTTATCTGTAACTTCGTTTAACATCACCTAATTCGAATTCCAAGTTCAAACAATGTATGACTGTGCTTTGTTAAATTCAATTCTCTCCTAACTTTAGACTGTGAATCCTGAGATTCCTCGAAGTACTTTGACGGTGCCCGCACACAAGCAGATGTTATTTTAATGTGAAATCGTCGCCTTACTGAAATCAAACGTACACGTTAAGGTTATTAGGCAACGTTCTCCATCTATCAACGATCCAACGAATCACAGGCATATCATAAAATCTTCATTCTACTTCATGCAATACGGACGAGCATCATCTTCCAAAGAAATTATTTCAATGATTAAGGCTGTTTGACAAATATCAAATTTGCTTTATTTTCCGGTAAAACAGATGATAAAGCAATGAACAAATTTAAAAGTAAAGTTCTTTTTATTGCATCTTCTTCTTTAGTTAATATAACATAAATAATAAATATGAATTGTTGTCTCTTAAGGATTAGTTTTATCAAATATTATTAACTCCAATGGAAATACATTTTCATAACTTTAAGATAAATGTGAAGAAAGTTTTATATTACATACAGATTGTAATGCGTAGGAAAACGTGTATCTTGTAGGGCAGTAAGCTGGTAAGGAATCAACAATTTAAGATATGCAGAAACCATACAGTAATGCAGAAAAGTGCAGAAACAATACAGAAATGCAGGGGGGAAAATGATAAATGCAGAAAGATATTTCGAGGTACGCTCAGCCAATACTTCTGGTTTCTGTTGTGCAGGTTTGGTTTACGTGTTAAGTATTAAATCTGCGTTATGATATAATCTTTTCATAAATACGCAATTTTTGTTCATAACTTAGATAACAAACTAACTTAAACTTTTCTTGCCGTAAGATTTCATATAACCTTAGGTCAATAGGTCCTTACTATAGTTATCCTTTGTATGTACTACAGTGTATCATATGAATTAAAATGTTAGTAAGTAATGTCCTACCATAAGTTATTATGTGAAATTAAATAACAGTGCAGTTACTTAGCTACCCAAGGGTATAATGTTTAATGTATATGAATATACAATAATGTATATTAATATACATGATGATGTATGAAATATATTGAGTATTCGTTTGTCATGGCATTTTGTACATGTGTATCCGTGACCATTTGTCGGTGAAAACATTGCAACGATTTGTGCACAAATAAACACAATGCATTTAAAATAAATTAAAAAATCTGTTACAAGCAAAATAATTATATTTTACGATTGCGTTTCTGTCAAAGGTTGCATGCTGCAATCGGAAAATGCATGCAAATCGGGAAATCATAAAATTTTTGAAAATCTCCTCAAGTCCATTTTCTGGAATTTCCTTCATTTTCGTGAAAGTTTCGTCAATTTTCAGGAAATCTTCCTCATTTTCTGGAAAATTTGTTTTCAAACTTCAAAAATGTTCTTTACAAATGCTCAACTACTACTGCATGGAAAATACATTAAAAATTATCAGTTACATCATCCATTCGAGATAAAACATCAATTTTTGCACGTATTATAATTTTGTATGTAAACCAAGTACGACAAATATACTTGTCATTGGATATTAAGGTGAGATTTATTGGTTAATTTAAATAAAGCTACCAAAATCAACTTTGTTTTACATTTTGGTAGTATATGAAGTAGATATTATAATGAATGAATCATGTACACCTGCTATGAACTTTAAAAGGATGATTTTTGTGGAATAAATGCCACAGTTGCCATTATTGACTTTCGATAGATATCTGGTTCGTTAGAGAAATTGCTAATTTCATTAACTCATAATTTCTTAATAAATCAATTTTTTCTTAAATTTTCATACTTTTCTAAAATCGGATACAGTTTTCAACCTCTTAAAATTTCAAATTAATGGTGTAAATTATGAAGTGTATTTTCTCAATATTTGAACTAGTGTAAAAAGTAAATATAAAATTTATGTTAGCAAAGTTTTTTTGTTTTTTTTGTGGGAGAATGTTGCCCATTCTGCTAGATAGGCAAGTTTGTCCATATTCTGAATTACCAAATTAAAATGCAGGACTTTTGAAGATGAAAAAAATCCCATCATGGCAACAACTGCGCATATTAAAATTTGCAGGACCATATACTTGAATTCCTTCAATCAATTTAATTTTGTTTTTGTTTTAATTTCTTTTGAAGAGTTTTTTTCAACCATGTAACTTTTAAATTCATATCAAAAACTGAATTTTTCCCAATGGCAACCTAATTGAATGGTTACAAAGAACAAAATGTACTGTCTACTGCCATAAATATGGAAACGAAACATATTTGATTCGGAAATATTTTGTTTATCTACTAAACGTTCCTTTAGCCTACTAAGAAACATATTTTCACGAAAATTCGTACGTTTTCCAAATCTCATGTCAAATGCGTTTGTTAAGCAAAACTAGAAGCAATATCTTTAAATCTTTATTGAGAATATTCTGTTATCGATAAGAAATCTTCCGTGTTTGCGCAATATTCATAACATAAGGTATGGGACGTGAACTGCTTATGAAAACAAATATCCAAAGGTTAATTAGTTCTCCGGAGTCGTAAATATTTGTGCCATATATCGATTGTCACGTAACTATACCCAAGAGTACTTGTTACTGGAAAAAAAAAGTCTCTAAGTTTGCCAATGTAAGACAAACTAATAAAATATTCCCGTTGCTTGTAAGAGTAGCATTTGTAGATCATGTTGTTTTGATTTATTCTAAAGGATTACTTGAAGGAGTTGGTATACCTCAGTAGACTGACGTCATACCCTTTGTTCTTTGAGTGTTTTTCTTAATGTGCTCCCCACTAGATCGCTGGTTTTACACTGGTTTTACTGTACTCGGTAGTTAAAATCATATTTTTGTAAACAAAATAAGTACTTTTGTCAATTTTTGCAAAAATAGGAAGGCAAAGAGGTTTTCGAGCATGATTGTGTTCCCGACTTGTCTTCAAATTGACCAGCTTGTCAAAAAATTACAACACACAAAATATCAAAAAAGCAATTTTTAAACTTAAATATCCAGCAGTAATGGATACTTTTTGCCGCAATGTTCTTTGCATAACCTATGTTGCCAACACGCAATCCAATAGCGTATTTGTTTCCTTGTTTGTTTACTATTTCTTAAACGGTGATTTGCCCATTTCATGCACACTCTGTTAGATTGCTTAAAAAGCAGTGAGTGCTGAACAAAAGATTTTCCCAATAATGATGTATTAAATAAATTTAAATCTGAGCCCATATGTCATTTATAACATCTTTTCTTAACATTTCGATGTTATTCTTATCTTTTTAGCATTAGTTGATTTATATATCTTTGATGGATTTCCGTTTTTTGATTGATACGTTAAGTATTTTAATTCAATTGAAATATTATTAGATACTGCAATTAAAAATACTGTTGTAATACTTTGAGAAACAGATTTTCTTTGAATATTGCATCACTTCAATGCAGTTTGATTTTAAAATCTTCTAAACAGCGATAAAATTACTTTTCCCCGTATCTTATCAAAAAAGATGGTATGACGCTTGTATCGTAGAGAAATAACATGAACTGACACATTTTAATTTGTTCTCGTGTTCGGTCAATATCTAATCCATCAAGGAAAGCAACATATTGTTAACGACATATACCATTAAAGGTATATAGAGGCAACTACTCAGTATAAAGGCAAAAATACAATGAAGAGAACCAGAAAAAATGTTTAATTTGAAGTATTCTTCTGTCGTATCAACATGGTTATTGTTTAAGAAACAGCTTTTAAAAACATGGTTGAACATAAAGGGCAAATATTCAAAATTTAAATCCTTGAGCTTGTAAATGTCCAAAGTAATCTATTTCCGGGACAGTATTGTGTAATTGACTGCTCAAAGTAATTGAATTTAGTGAAAGCAGATATGTTAGACCATTAAACAAATGAAAAATTGGCTCCAAGTAAATCACCACAACGGATTCATAAGAATTCTCTTCATCGTAATAAATTTGATATATTTCACCATATTTCCAATCATTTTTTATAGTTTATTTGTATTCCCATGTGCGTTTGAAAATTTTCAGTAATATGGAATTAGCATAACACGTAATACATTTGAGCAAAATTTGCACAAACCGATATATGTTTTTAGTTTGATGATATCTAAAATGAGATTTGATATTAAAACTTCATTATATTTTCAAAAGTAAAGAAATCGCAATTAAGTCTCCACTATGACGTAAGCGAAAGAGGGGAGCTCATTATGATTAAGTGTCAAGACTGTAATCTGATAAGCAAACGTATTCGTTTCTTGCTTTCTCATTTGCAACTTTAATTTAGAATATAAATTCGATCGCAGGCTTGGTTTACAATGTTTTGAGAGTTCAGTAAAGCAACCCAATTAAGCAAATAAGATAAATAACCCAAAAAAGCGTCAATTATTACATTTCTTTGGGTGAAGTACAGAAAGGGATAATAAACGTGTTTCATTAGTTAATAGTGATATTATAAAATGAATAGAAATTGGATAAAACGCGGTGCCAATAGGTGTAATTTTAAATGATTCAAAAATATTTTAGCACAAAAACTTTATTACTTAACATTATCTGTTGTTAATCAAACTTTAAAAAAATATCTGAAACTACGAAATTAGGTACGATGAGTTGAAATGTAAGTTTTCAGTTGGATGATATCCGAAATTAAACGCTCTATATTGTCAAAAGCCAGCAAATCGCAATTACTTCTACAATATGACGTAAGCGGAAGAGGTTAGCTCATTATGTCACACCGTTATCTAATAAGCGGATCTTACTCGTTTCTCTTACTTATTCATAACTTTATTTAGAACATGAATTCAATTGCAGGCTTATTTTGCGATATTTTGAAAGCTCGGTAAACTGAAGAAGCAACACAAATAACTTGCAACATTTCATTTGGTCAATTATTACATTTCTTTTACAAATGAAGTATAGAAAAGGGTACTGAACATGTTTCATTACCTAATAGAAAAAAAAGCTTTCCTTGATATTTTCTTAGTTTTTTAAAATGTTGATTATGGAAACTGCGAATTCATGTACGATAAGTACACAAGTTCTTGTATCTTATCATATGATAGCACATTAAATTTTGTTACGAATACTTCTCCATCAAGCGTTGCACCCAACCGGGACACCTGAACATAGGCGCCGGATGCATGGGGCCAGTGGCCATGGCCCCTCCAACTTATCAGATGTGGGTGTTGGCCCCCAACTTTCAACTTACAAATGTATTATTTAGACAAAATATTTTCCTTTAAATAAGAAAATCAAATCTCTGGAACAAATTAATCAATTCTCATTCAGATGGCCATAGACTTTCAAAAAGACATAACGTAAATCAAAAGATTTTTTGTAAGAAAACAATCAATTTAGTTGACGCAGATATCACTATTCTCTGTCAAAGAATACTTTAGACAGCAATACTTCTGTACTTCCATGCTTTGGATCTACTTCTCGCTGAATTGGATAGACGCTTCAAACAAGATACCTTCAAACGATCTTGAAGATGGCAGATACCGTCGGATTATTACAACTTGTGCTGTAACTTACAATCCCTGTTTCCCGCCTCAAGTAATGCTAAGTAGGCCTACAGCAACCCAAATTAATGAAAGGGCGTAGGAATGGTCCCCTCTCAGAAGAAAAGGGTGGTGAAAAGAACTCCAAAATGCCCCGGTTACAAGTGGGGAAAATAAGTTTCTATCAATGTTCTATTTGCTGCTAATCGTATAAATCTGAATTTTATTTGAATACCCTTTAATTTTTTGGAAATTTCCTTCATTTTCCGGCAATTCCATTTTGATTTTCGGAACATTTTCTTCGGTTTTTGGAATTTTCCGTCATTTTTGGGCAGTTTTTACGATTTTCCGGAATTTCCTTTGATTATCAGCAAATTTTAATATTGCAAATTAAATCACTTTCATGAAACTTTCTTCAACTTTTGGGAGATGTTACCAAATTTTACCCAAATTTCCAATAATTATACCAAATTTTCATATATATATATATATATATATATATATATATATATATATATATATATATATATATATATATATATATATATATATATATATATATATATATATATATATATATATATATATATATATATATATATATATATATATATATATATATATATATATATATATATATATATATATATATATATATATATATATATATATATATATATATATATATATATATATATATATATATATTTATATATATATATATATATATATATATATATATATATATATATATATATATATATATATATATATATATATATATATATATATATATATATATATGTATATATATTTATATATATATATATATATATATATATATATATATATATATATATATATATATATATATATATATATATATATATATATATATATATATATATATATATATATATATATATATATATATATATATATATATATATATATATATATATATATATATATATATATATATATATATATATATATATATATATATATATATATATATATATATATATATATATATATATATATATATATATATATATATATATATATATATATATATATATATATATATATATATATATATGTATATATATTTATATACATATATATATGTATATATATATATATATATATATATATATATATATATATATATATATATATATATATATATATATATATGTATATATATATATATATATATATATATATATATATATATATATATATATATTTATATATATATATATATATATATATATATATATATATATATATATATATATATATATATATATATATATATATATATATATATATATATATATATATATATATATATATATATATATATATATATATATATATGTATATATATTTATATACATATATATATGTATATATATATATATATATATATATATATATATATATATATATATATATATATATATATATATATATATATATATATATATATATATATATATGTATATATATTTATATACATATATATATATATATATATATATATATATATATATATATATATGTGTATATATATATATATATATATATATATACATATATATATATATATATATATATATATATATATATATATATATATATATATATGTGTATATATATATATATATATATATATATATATATATATATATATATATATATATATATATATATATATATATATATATATATATATATATATATATATATATATATATATATATATATATATATATATATATATATATATATATATATATATATATATATATATATATATATATATATATATATATATATATATATATATATATATATATATATATATATATATATATATATATATATATATATATATATGTAATTTTATTTCTCACCCGGGGAGGAAGCACGCAACTGGGAAGGTAAAATGATCTCAGGACGTTTTGGCCCTGTCGGGTTGGTATCTTCAACTTTTGATTAAATTTGTAAGAGTTGCAATATGCAAAATTCAGTTGGCAGTGAATTTAGGCCTTTTTTAGCCCTCAAATGTACTAAAATATGTGTTTGACGCTCCCCCTCCCTCCAACTCAACTTCAAAAATGTTTCGGCGCCGTTGCACCCAAATCTTGCTAGTGGTTCTTAACATTATAAGGGGATTCGTTCTTTCCCGACCCTTTATGTTTTAATTCACATACAGCTCATAGGTGACATTTATTTCTTTTTAATGCAAATGGGTATAAGAATATCAGGTATATAATATATGTTTTACGGATCAATTAGCTACATATTTGATATATATATATATATATATATATATATATATATATATATATATATATATATATATATATATATATATATATATATATATATATATATATATATATATATATATATGTATATATATGTGTATATATATATATATATATATATATATATATATATATATATATATATATATATATATATATATATATATATATATATATATATATTTTAGATATATTTTTTTAAATCTTGAAACGTCAGTGAACGTGTTTTACTTAGAATATCTTATACTTCTTACCTGTTCCTGCAGTATTTTCATCACGAATCATAATATGACACAAAATGTAGGAGCTGAATAAGAAGTTCTTAGATATTATTTCTAGATCCCCAATTAACCTATTTTCAGGAATCTGTTACACGATTGTGTGTGTTTACAGTTTGTAGTTGTCACGCAACCCTCTTTTCTTTGTAAAACCTTTAAATCATACTTACATTTGAAGTTTTTTTGTGAGCGTCACGCATTGTAAAATCAGATAGAACAGTAGGAAAGCTATCAATAAGCTGTACATTTCTTATGGGCTTGGTTGAGATATCATGATTCTACGAATTCATTTTTAAGATGTAAATAAAATTCAAGAAACAACAGCATTGCACTGTACATATATCAATAAACATAAAAGGTTAAGTCTTGCTTCAAAATGCAACGATTAAAATTTTGCGGAATGTCTTAAACCTTAAGGACTGTATGCCTTATCGATTGGAATAAAACACTCTAGCAACTATGCATACTTCTATTCATCTTTTGGTAGGTCTAAGGGAAGATAAATCAACGCTTAATGGATTGAAAGGTATCAAAAACTAACCGTGGATTGAGAATAATTTAGTACCATTCGATAGCGTGTGGTTAATTCATATGTATAACACATTAATGCAAATGTGTTCTGACCTGTTGACCATTGTGGCCACAACTATTAAGCACAGGTTGCTCCAAAAGATTTTGTTAATAACTAAAGTTGTTGCTAGCACTTTTTTGGTATTGCCTTTATTGTTATTGACATTGATTGCTTTGGCAGTTTTCTTGATAAGTTTTTTTAGTATAGATTTGACTTGAATGCGTTCCATCCCAATAAAGATAACATTCTTCTAGGCAATAATTTCTTTAAAATGAATGAAAATAACAATAACAATAAATAAAGATAAGAATAAAGATACAATTCTTCTAAGCAATCATTTCTTTAAAATAGTGGTCAAAAATGTCAATTTTACACGAAAGAGGACAATAAAAACAAAATGGTGAACACCTATGTTGATATCTCATACTTACAAGGAGTTACTTAGGTTTAAAGTGAAAGAATTGTGTACAAACAGCTGGTAATAATAGGCTGAGTGTGACATCACACTATATCCCATAGTCCACCAAAATTACACTTATTTTTTTTTAATATTAAAACTGCTGGATACATGAAAAGTTGGGCAAAAGAGATTCATAAACGTTTATATTATAACCTTTCTTTATGATAAAACAAAATGTTTCTTATCATTGAAAATGGTAATCATATCTTTTTTAGATACAATTGGTACTAATTGGTACTAACTGGTACTACATACTACAGCCAATTTTCTCAAACATTTCTTCATTTACTGTTACCTTTTTTACTTACTGCTTACTCCATTAGATCTGCTGATCTCGTTTCTCTCACCATTTGTAGACTTACTTCTACACAATAAAGTATTCTTTACAATAGTCAAAAAGAATGAAATTATCTTCAAACCACGAAATTATATATTCAAACCACGAGGGCTATAAACTATCTTAATAACATTTTAAATCTGTATTATTCAATGTATATGAACAGGTACAGATTTTATATCCTAAACTGTAGCACCTATTTACTTGGTTGGAAATGTGACCTGAGGTCATCAGACCGCATAACAACCGCGCACATTCACCCCGCATTGAAGTGAAAACAAAGCGATCAGCTGTGCTTGTTCACACGCCATACGTACCGCACACAGTAAACACATACGGACTTGCCCACGTGTATCGCGCAAAGGTTTGTTTTCACTTTAGAAAATGACGTCATCTCCCAGATGTTTCCGAGTTTTGACTAATCAAAGTTGGAAGATGATTTAATGAATGCATAAGTTGTGATGTGTGGAAGAGAGGAGAGCTTAAAAAAGAGCTATTTTCATGGTTTATCAGTCTGTATCATATTTTCTTCTAATTAAGCTCTCAAGTTGTTGCTACCTGTCATAAATCTTCAATTGTGCTGAACTAAGTACTAATTGTATATTAAGTACCCCTTTTTTCTTTCTTTATTTGTTCTTCTTTGTGCTATATTAATTTTAAAATCAAATTGTTATGTAGTTAATGATTAACAATTACATTTTACAAATGAAATTATCTTTACAAGTTTATTTAACTTTTTTGTGAGTTCATCTAAGCTACCGTTCTCTTTATGAATGAACATATTTATGTATTGTTCTGTTGAGAAAAGGTTGTTGAACTGGATTAAGAACTTGCATGTGTTATGATTGACTGGCAGAGGTTATTTTGGTTGGAAACAAAAGTACTTTTTACTACTTAGTCTTAGCTATATACGTAGGTTGAAGCCGCTCATGTCCACGATTTGTCTTTTTAATTCCAACTGGTTAGGCGTGTTTTAAAAAGAGGAAATCATACATTTTGAGGCGTAAGACGCTTTGGTTATGTCACTTCAAAAGAAACAAAAGCTTTGTGCAATACTCTCAGCCACCACTGGTCAATGGAAGTTATTTAAAGTGAGGAACCCCCCCCCCCACCCCACCCCCTTCCGTCCCTCTTCGCTCTTCTCTCTCTCTCTCTCTCTCTCTCTCTCTCTTCTTTTTTTTCTCTCTCTGAGCTTATTTGATCATGTGTGAAACGACAGAATGGTGGGCATTTAGTG
The DNA here is from genome assembly GCA_020152595.1 of Chiridota heheva. Taxonomy (NCBI): domain Eukaryota; kingdom Metazoa; phylum Echinodermata; class Holothuroidea; order Apodida; family Chiridotidae; genus Chiridota; species Chiridota heheva. Next base: position 309,324 of record JAIGNY010001138.1, read on the forward strand.
AAAAGAATAATATATTCATATGATGTAAGATTTATTATGAACACTTTATTTGGACAATCTAATTTAAATTTGTATGAATTAATTGTATTTACAAATATTTTTTTGCATCCAGTAAGTGGATGTGAAAATTTGCAACAACTGATTTGAATAAAGGTAATAGGAAGAAGTAAAAACTCATAAAGTAGTGCAAATTCATCATCGACACAATATTTACGAAGTGCGAGTTACGAATTAAGGCACACCCACCATAGCAACGCGGTACCTAGGTAGGGAAAACAAACCTAAAATCTGCAATCATTGACATTTAGATGTTCAGATAGCCTGCCGCAAGCTTTGATCCACTTATGGCACCTCTCCAAATCCTTCGAATTTTAGCAAAGGGATCAACAAAATTCAGTTTGCTAACTGTTCTGGGTTACAGCAATTAGATTTACAAAGCCCGCAGCGGGCTCGTAGGCGCAATTTGTGTTCACCATTTTGCCACCACTCAGTATGTGTGTGCAGAAATTTGTTTTGTACAGTAAATTGCATTGACTACATGAGCGGGCGCCGCTAGCTAGTTGTACTGTACCAGTACCGCGTAGGATGTTTGCCCCACTTACTTACGCAGATCTTGTTGCTAGGCAAATTCATGTGGTGATTGGTTAATCAAAGCTGTCAATCATCAAACCCAGTGAGGTTAATTCACTTTGCGAAAAGTGACACGAGCTTGTTAAATCATGTACCTTATTTAAATCTAAAAGATACTGATGCTCTCCACCAGTCATGAGAGGTCACTGAACTTGTATATTTTAGTCGTCCTGTGGCGGGTTTATTCGAATATAGCAGCAAACAATCATAAACTACATTTTTTAAATGTGGTAGCTGATTTTTTTAAATTATATTGAATTATATTTTCAATTTACAAATTTGCTACAAAAAGCATATTATTTACCAAGTTTTAGGTTCTCCTTTAATTTTTCAGACAAATTACGAAGCTTGAAATAGACAAAGCCTTATGTCTTAAAAACCAGTTCTCGTGTAAATATGGAGAAATGTATGCAATGCAACCCAATGTTTCTGATTTGATTGACAAATCATATTTACACAAATATTGACAAGCCAATGAAAAGCTGTAGCGGAAGTGACGTCGCTAATATGTAGCAGATTTACCGGTGCTGCTTCAAGAACTTTTCTTGTGACGAGATTTCCTCCTTAAATGTTAGGAGAGGAAATAATCATATGAAATCGAGGTGGCCGTGTCACAGCACGTTTCATTTCAAGGAACTGTTTGGTTCCTTAGTTTAGACCATCTTCAATGTCTCTTAAAAATCACAAGACAACTAAAATATGACTTTCCACGAGGTCAGAGATTCCCTTACGAAAGAGAATAAGGTTATAAAATACTAAACAGTAGATGAGAAATGGTATAAATAAGTCACTAAATTGAAGAGAAAACAAAGTTTAATTGAAATTCAAATAACTTTAATACGACAAAGAACTGAAGAAAACAGAAGCAAAGTACACAAAGTGAATCAGAGATCGTATCAAATATACCATATAGATTGCCGTTTAACGTCTCTATCGGAACGACTACTTCCAGGTGGATAATGTATGTTCAGACTTATACATATTAGCCATCATACACTTACGGAAGTCACGGAAATACCGTAGATGTATTCATCAGTTTGCTAATAACGTTCTATTTGTAAATGTTTCGTTATGTCATTATTCAAAAAAAGTAGACCAAGTATTCGCCGTGTATTTGAATGCGACGATTAGCAACAGTTGATCTTCCTAAAATTTAAGTTGTTATTGGCTTGCCAACAGCTTTGTTTGGAGAATTTTTTTACAATGAGACAGATCTAATCAAATAAAGTCTGAAATTTTGCTTTCAATTACTGGTAAATTTGAGAGTTGTTCTCCTGCTTAATCAATTTAAGTCCATCGAATTGACAACTACTGCAAGTAATTGGATGAACTGGATTTTCTTAATTATACATTTAAATAATATACCCTTTTATTCATCAGTTTATATAGGTATTGTATCCATAAAAGATATAAAACAAAACTATAAAACACTAAGTGTACACGACGTACTTTAAAATTTCATTATCAACCAGAACATTGCTTCGCGTTTTTTCGCTCTTAAATTAACAGTATCAGAGATGCATTGTATAGTAAAGAACATTAATGATTTATAACGCTTTGTTCATTAAAATAATTAATCAGTGCACGTCTGGTAATCATTGAGGCAATTTAATTCATCAAACTACCGCTGATCTTTTGTACATAAATGACTTAACAGTAGTATTGACTTCTCAAATAATTTCATGCAAAAGAAAGCAGCTTATAAGATGAGCATCTGGCTGAAATTGTATGTTTACATATGCAAAAACGCAAACTAAAATGATAAATTTTACCGGTTTAAAAGTTGTAAGGTCAATAGTTCATACTAATGGCTTTCTATGCCCTTGTCACTTTTGCACTGAAATAAGATGAGCTTCTGGTTGAAAGTGTCTGTCTATAAGTGTCTTAAAATTTAAAAACCCATGTGGAATATTGACGTAAAAATGCAAATGTGTGTTTTAATAGATCAACTATATCTATCAAAGTTTGTAACCGTTTTAAAGATTTCGAAAAAGCTGTTTGATCAACAAGGCAAATCAAGCATCCAAGGTTCGATTGGTTAAACTTCCAAATTGTAAAACTATCACTATAATACATCTTTCATATTTAGAAGAAGTAAATTGTAGAACAATTTACACAAAGATTTAAAATATTGTCATTTTTTAGCCATTTCTAAGAACCAAATCAACAATAAAGCTCTTACCTTTTTATTTCTTTTAGCAACAATGTTTTATTCTTTTTTTTTACAATTTTAAACATTTTCAATTTTACCATTTTTAGATTTTTGTGTTTATTATCGTTTTCAATCTCGGTTAGGTGTTTCTCTGTTGTCTTATGCTATTCGTATAACTTATTATATTGTTTTATATCATATTAATTTCTTTTTCTTTCTGATTTATTTGAGTTTGCACTGTGTTTTATTGCTCAGGTTTCTGGATCCTTGACTGAAAAAGCTACCCTAATAAAAGAACTGAGATAATAAATGAAAATAAAACAAGTGTGGGTATGGCTTAAACATCCATGTAGAATTTAGGCGTACGAAAAATGTATGTACACAATGAAAACATTCCAGTGCATGTGCTTGTGAATTGTACCAAATAGTTATTGGGTATAAATACGCAACGACCGTATAAACATCTAAGATTAACACAATCTATTTGTAATTGGGGTAAATGTATTGAAGATTTTGTTATTGTAAGATTCTGTTTTTCCTGTTTACAATGAGTCATCTTTCTGGGATATTACACACAAAAAATTCTCTGAAAATAGCAGGTCATGGAGTAAAAGTTGACGCTTCTACTTAAATGGCTGAGACATGTCTTTAGTGATGGCTTAAAGTTACTAAAATAAGTGTAGAATTTTCATATGGTCTTGAAGTCTGTTCAGAAAAAAGGAGCTGCAAAAGGGAAAGGGCATTTCCTGCATGTTCTTTCCGTGTCCAAGTTCGTGGTTTAGAGCCATATCGGAAATGTAGGAATGAGACAATTTAAGAGTAGATTTAAAAAAAAAAAGAGGAGGTATTTTAAACACTATCATGTCTAGTATGGGTTACAATTACCTTTTATTAGGGAGAATTTTGTATTTTCGCTTAAATTCGAGTAATTATCCTGGCAACAATATTTTTTAGCGCCAGAGGTGCTTCATCTGAATGTCATATATTCCATACAATATAGAGTCCCAAATTGTGATGAGACAAATGCACGAACAATCTGCTTAGTGGCAATGATTATTTTGTTGTAACTTTGATTATTTCGTTATAACTTTGATTATTTCGTTGTAACTTTGATTATTTTGTTGTAACTTTTATAAATACCTTTGATGTATCTATTATCCATCATTTAAATTTGTAAGGAGGTTTACAATTACGAGATCTAGGGAAAAGATATAAACCGAGCACTCACCCGCCAGGATTATCATAAAGGCTCCTTTGAAATTTAAAAACCAAAAAAAATCCTTGCCTTTTAGCAATCAACTCTGTTAACCGGCTAGTAGATCAGTTATATTCCCAAATGCAATTCTCTATTGGTCCTGGCGAATTAGAGGCCACGTATTTGTCCTATAAAGTCATGTGTAACATAACATTAATCACATGACGGTGCAGAGATGTCATCTGTTAGCCACTGCATTTGTAATTCTGATTTTTTCTGTTGGCTGTTCTATTTTCTAGGCAGGGGCATATCTCGAAACGTAATAGCGCACTTCAATTGAACTTGTAGAAGAGTGATTACCAATAGCATATAACTGGGGCAGCAATATATGACTCGGATTATCGCTTTTCTGTAAAACTTGTATTAGTGCACCTTGCTGAATAGGAGATTATAGACAATTAGAAAAGCCTACGTTAAAATAAATATTATATTGAACTTAAAAAGTACAATTTTTTTTTTAAGATTGACAAGATTTTTGGAATCCGGACTGACTTTATATTTAGATTGATAAGATCTTGAATTATACTCAAGTTATCAGTGGATTGAGCAACTTTACGGATCATGAAATGAATTTAATAAAATGTTAGAATTCATCAAATTCTTTTAAAAGCTGTTTTTATACATAAATACTATTTTTGGAATCATGATCAAGTTATCCATATCTATAAGACTTTTAGAGTTATGAAGCTCTCGTCACAAACTGTTCATAAACTTTTGGAGTGTTTGAAGCAAATTACCCTGCCCATATTAAAATTAATTGTAACTGGTCTTTAACCTTAACTAGACTTGTTTTTATTTGTTTAATTTTGCAATGAAACGATGATGCAATTCTGATCAGAAAAGTGTTTAAATTATGAACCTACAAAAGATAAAAAACTGTTTTCCATGATAATTCAGTTTAAAATTCAATGTAAAACTTTCTTTTGACACTCTTGGGAGATCCTCTGTCTGTCTGTAACTGTCTTGACTGAAGTCATTAGTTCCTGGAAAGTGGATACTGTAATTGTAGTCCCCCTCCCCACCCCCGGGGGGCACTTCCATACTAAAGTGGTAGGTAACTGCAGTATGGCAGTTTATGATTTGATACCTGCAGTACAAAAATAGGTAATTTTTGATACCCACAGTAAAAAAATAAGTGATTTATGATGCTTGCAGTATGAAAATATGCAATTTTTTGATACCAACAGATTGGATTTTTGATACCTGCACTACGAAAATTTTGAAAAAAGGTAAGTGCTCGGGTGGCACATGAATATATACCTCACATACAGAAGTGCTCTCCGGGGTAGTTTCATACGCAAACAGACGTGACTACATTGCAACAAGAACACTTTTACGTGTTTCTTTTTACATTCTGAATACGAACTGACATATTTGCAAGAAATAGATATGTAATCTAAAGACATTCAGATCAAATAAATGATGGATGCAGGCGATTTCTTAATAAGTGACTCAATCACCATAATCATCTGTATTTAGTTTCAAGTTCTAAATGTTAAGACGAGGCAAAGATCTTCCGCAAGAAACAGATTAATGACAGGATGTAAGGTTAGGCTGAAGAGCGAGTCATTTAATTTGTCTTACAAGTGACTTTGAGACCAACATTTCTGATTGTGAAATCAAAATCGTAAAGATTTAGGAGCTGTATTCGATATACCTACATCGCGAAAAGGAATATGAAAACCAAAGTATTGCTGATAAATTATTCTTATTTCCTTGTTTGTTACATAATTTGAGTTTGAGATATCCCAGGCACGAATTGTGTAAACGTGTTAAATGCATTAAATCCACCACTGAATGTGAGCAATTAAAATATCACCGTTACGTTTTAGAATACTATAAGCTGTGAACGCTTTTAAGGGATACTAATTCAAATATGCAATACATTTCTTTCCATAAAAGAAAGTGTGCATTACACTAAAACGCTAAGCTGCTTTGATAAGAGAATTGCTTTATAAGTGGGAAATAATTATAACAAGAAAGCAAAGAGTTGCTGATCTCATCACCTTAGGCGTACAGCATAGTGGAAGAAATAGCTAACGGTGTCACTATAGTTATGTGACTTTTGATGGATTGCACTGCCCATGCGAGCTCGAGTACAAGCAGATGTTCACACAGACTTGGCTATCTTTCTTTAAGCATGTTGATGGATTATACTACCCTTGGGAGTACAAAAATACCTCTGATCTTTGACCCCAGAGTCTACGGGGACACAAAGTCATGTGCCAAGGTAACATGGTACAACATGGGGTTGGAATAGGTGTGGTACATTTTTAGTTTAAAAAGCCGCAAAATGTACAAATTAGTACATAATTACTCCCAAAAAACACATATTTGACCTCTGACCTGTGACCCTTGACACTAATAACTGCTGAACGTTTCACATTTATCGTACCTTACTGTATGACACCATTCATGCTCACGTCAAATTTACTATTCAATCACTATAGGGAAAAATGTTGAAAAAAGGTCAATAACTCTGTGACTTTTGACCTTGACCCCAGAGTCTACGGGAGACATTTGTGTACCAAGGTATTAAGGTATTACATAGGGTTGGTATAGGTCTTGTACTTTTTGAGTTTAAGAATCCGCAAAATTTTGCATAAAAAACACTTATTTGACTTATGACCCATGACCGAGTGAGTGTAGTGTTTCGAACGTGATTTCTTCAGTTCTTCGACCAATCAATTGCTGGGGGAATTTTGCCTTTGTTTCTCAACCAATCGGGTGCAGGTTTGAGAAAATACTTGTAAGCAGCAATACGCGCGCGTATTACCTTCATGTATGACGCACGTACAATACGTGCGCTTAAAAATTATTTTAACTTACGCTTGGTCCCATACTGTGCGTGAAAGGTGCAGACGGCCACGATTCCCTTAGTATTTGATTGGTCAATAAGATTTCCCCAGTATACAATTAATCCTTCCAGGTTTCCAAATAGGCCACGCCCACCATAGCAACGCGGTAACTATGTGGGAAAAACAAACCTCAAATCCGCAATCGTGCATTACCAATGCGTTGACATGTAGATGTTCACGAGGCCTGCTGCAAGCTTTGATTCATTTATGGAACTTCTCCGGATTTTTAGAGTTTCTAGCAATCAAAATTCAGTTTGCTAGCTGTTCTGGGTAACCATAATCAGATTTACAAAGCCCGCAGCGGGCCCGTAAGCGTAAATTTTGTTTACCATTTTGCCGTCACTCAGTCTGTGTGTGCAGAAATTTGCTTTTTACAGTAAGTTGCATTTACTACATGAGCGCGCGCCTCCAGTAGCTGTACTGTACCAGTACCGCGTAGAATTTGTGCCCCAATTAGTTATGCAGGTTTTGTTGCTAGACTTATTTGTGCGGTGATTTGTTAAAACAAGCTGTCAATCACTAAACCCAGAAAGGTTAATTGGTCCATTATGGACACGTGAATCTCGGGCATTTGACATTATGTAAATTATTTTTTTCGGAATTAAAGAAACAACAAGATCCAAATTAAATTCATGGTGATTATGCTACGAAATCATAATGCCCATTAGGATTATTGACAATATGGAAGGCAATCCGACACCTTAATAGAGCTCTCGACCAAAAATTTAGGCCGTCTTTTTATAATAATTTGTGGCAATTTATTCCACATCCAATCAATCTTGGTGATTCGTTTTTTTTTATAGATTTAATCTGAATTATAGTTTCTTCACTCGCCGAGTGTTCTGGAACGTTAATTTATTGGGTGTGTATAACTTCTGTATATACGTAAAGACCTTAGTACGGTATGTATGATAGCCTAACGACACTACTAGGACTCGACGTAAGAACTTGTTACTGAATTATTACCAAATGACCATTGAAATGCTCTTCAAGCATGAAAAGACGCCAACTCCAAGCAAAATGTATTGCGTGACCATAATTTCAATAAAAATAGTAACAAAATAAACTTCCTGTGCATTTGTCCTAACAGCCGGCCGATAACGCTAAACACCTATGACTGAGTGCATGATCTGCCACGCAGCAAATCCGTTCGATTAATACTGACTATATATGAATATTCATGTCCAAAGAGGCTTAATGATTGTTTGTGTACATATATCATATCCGCACTGGATTATTTTTGGGACAAGAAATTATACCCTCACTTTTCGGTCGAGTGCTCCTTTGAATAAAAACAAGATAGCAAAGGCAAAAATAACCATTGACCTCCCGCAGAATAACCAGAAATGAAATATATTTGTGTCAGATATGTTTTGTTTTTTTACTGATATGAACGATACCCATATATGGAGGCAAACCATGAGCGTACTTTCCACGCGCAGGTTGTTTATTTAGTATTCCTTGACCGCGGATTACATCAATTTCTACACTGTGCGTCGTACTTAGGCGTATACTTTATTCGTTCATTGGTCACGTGTTCCTTTTGCACTCTTATAATGTTCGCATTAAGGAAGGAACTACTGTATTCTTAAAGCTTTCTCTGGTATTTGTTTAAACTTGTAACTGTTTAAAACTGAATAAAAGATATCATTGTACCTATGGTTTGATACAGATGACAACTTAATGTTAACGTATTACCTACATACCCAATAAATAAAATATCAAAGTATTATAGTACAATGGCTTTATTAAATCTTGAACAAATGCTAATACAATGAATACAACATTTCAAGTTCATTTAATACATTCTATATGTATGTTTACAGTTCTTATTACCAATTGACCAAGATACTATGAATCACATCATCTCTATTGTTTTCTTTAATTTTCAAACATGTTGACAAAACCGCGCAGAAACTTGTTTCTTCATTCCACCGTCAATTGAAGAAGTTGCAATTACTTTGCTACGTTGCCTGGTAACAAAAATGTTCCATCAACAGTGATGTACTCATAAAGACATAAACCACCTTTGTTCATAAGCGTATACTTTGCATCATAACTTTGTTACATTAAAATATGCAATCATGCTTAATGAAGAATTACTTCATTGGTCGGGAAAGTGGGAAATAGGACTCTAAAGAAAAGACAATTGGGATGATGCTACTTAAACATCTTATAAGGGTGTTTCAACTGACGTCATGAGGTCACGTGACTTTCTTTACATCGCCATTTTGTCGGCGAGAACGATCGTGTGCTGTACACTTATTTTGATTTGCAAACGCTTGCCTGTCGTTATATAAGATAATTCTGTAAGTTAATCTACCGGAATCTTACTGTGCCGTTGGTTGCACTAATAGACGTGTGCCGGGGAATAAAAAGATCCTGATCGACGTTTGAACTGGGTTTCTGCTGTACGACGCAACGTCTTTCAACCTTCAGTTCTCACTAAGATTTGCAGTGAGCATTTTATGCCAAGCATGTAACGCTTTAGATGGCGTTCACGTTCACGTAATATTTACTATTCGTATACCCGGTAAATATATAAAACGTAAGGAAAATATGAAGTAAAATCGCCGCCGCGAACAAAAACAATAAAATTCGCTAAAGTGGCACTGGTAAGTAGGTTAGCAGGCAGTATGTTTAATGTGATTGAGCTGTGTGAAGACGCGTGAAACGCAACGACGCTTTCACGTCAAAATGGCTTCCAGAGGCGTTACAGTCACGTGATAAAATCCCTCTATTGCGTTGCACCTTATTGTATAGAATTGGTGGAATTGACTGGTTTGCAAAGTCTACTATAGAAGGTCGGCGTCCTCATACGTTATTAGAAATTGATAATACATTTTCAACAAAATCAGCTTCAAGTTTTGCTACTCTATTTTTTCCCCTGGAACTTTCTTCAGGTGGTAAATTATAATTACCTGGCTAGATTCTACCAATCTTCTTCCACGGCACATCCCATGGTGTTTAAGACACACAATCTTAGGAAAATTTATACTATAATAGGTAAAGACTTTGAGGAATATGAGGATATGACCTCACAACTAGTCTGATTTCAACACAAAAAGGTAATTATCTCTTTTTATTATTCAAAATAATTTTGAATTCCATCCTTAGCATTTTGTTTCTTTTAAAATCCTTTTTCATGTAAGATGGACTTGCTTGATAATTTGATTAATCCTTTAAGCTGTAAGTTATTAGTAATTTCATAATAAACTGAATACTTTTCGAACGCAACAGATTGTCACAGAATGCCGTGCTTTGTGCCTTGCTAACAGAAGTTCGTATATCAATTATACAAGCTTAATAAGACAAAAGCAACCGCGATTTAGAATTTAGGTCACATTATTAAATCCGGAAATGTGTAGAATATACTACGATGATAAAAATCATTAAGGAAGAAGAACTTTTTTTGTTTGTGAAAAGGCAAACTAATTAAGTGATGTAACAATTTAGAATACAACTTTAGAAGTTTGCCTGTTACTTGCGGTGCATTGTGAGCTACCGAGAGAATGTTAGTTCGAAAACGATTCATTGGAGTCAGATGAGGGTTTATATGAATAACATATGTAAAATATATGATGTCGTCATACGTATTCATGGGAATAGGGTGAAACATTAGTTATACAACATAATGCTATATTGTGTTCTTTAGAACGATTTAATCAGGCAAGGATCTGTTATAAAATAAGTATTTGTGACACAATTTAATTACACTCTTTTTATCACTTCAACAACAAATCTAAATTTGACATCCTTCAATTTTTACTTGGTGTGTTTTTCTTTTGCTTTTTTTGATTATGTGTGTCAGTCTTTATTAATTAGTGTTGACAATTGATAGGCGGTTATTGTCTTAACTATTTTCTGTATATGATAGATAACAATATGTTCACAAGGTGGAAAGTTGGATATAAATAAACAACAAAGAATCTGCAAAAAGAGATGTGACTGAAATGCTATCAAAGCTTTACCATAATATACATATATGATATATTTGTACAGGTTATTTGCAGATAAACTGGTAGTTTGGCAATAATCGATTTTATTTCGTTGTATTCATTATTTGACTCAGAATCAACAGAAGTATGAGAACCAATTCAGGGCACTGTTTGTTTAACTTCAGATAAAGACCTACAAACGTAATCATAGGGTACCTGTTTTATTTGTTCATAGTATACATCTAGCGGCGGATCAATACAAAAAAATACAGCTTATATATCTGGTTTAGGCATAAATCACCTGACACCAATTTTCTGTTTGCCGCTTGTATTCTTTTTAAATCAACGCCATATTGAAAATGTAAAAAAAATCGCATGAACGCATGTTTGAAATGAAATGGACGTATCTGATGTGTACCTACGTATGTACGTGCGTATCTGATGCCATTTATCTTTAGAAGAATTTTACCGGTAATGTTCGATTTCGTATATATGATAGAAAACTATTAGACAATTTGACGTAATACCATATTAATATCTTATTCCGTTTAGGAGTTATTACATTTCAAATATTTCACAGTGTCTTAAAAAGTGACTTCGCTGTGTAAAGTGGGATGTCATAATTGCAAATCCAAGATATATATTTTTTTTTTTTGAATGTCTTGGCTTTTTCTAAATTATTGGAAACATTTTTGTTTAATTATCAAAATAGTGTATGATATAAACGTAACAAGAACATGTTTTGCCTATCTACTCGTGTAGCTTACACTCGAAATGAAAGGAAAATGAATTTTACAATTTTATAGAATACATAAAAAAATATATTGGATCTGACATCACACTGTACAATCCAAGGCCACTTTCAATACACCGGTGGAAATGCAATAAGACTAAAGCGGAATAAGATACCATTGTGGTTCTTTCATCTGTTTGAAAATTCACGGGATTATTTCTTTCAGAAAACTCTTGAGAAGGTTTATAACTTTCTTTAGATTCACATGTATGATGAGTTATATTATGAAAGATTAACAGACTTTCTAAATTCACTGTAGAGATTACTTTGGAGTTTAATTTCAATAGTGGAACACCTTCACTATAGATAATAAAGGATGGAAGAATTTGAGAGTAAAGACGGTAATCTAAATTTCACATTACAAAAAGGAATTTTTATTAAAAATGATTTTTTATTACGTCAAGTTGTTGAACTTTGACAAACTTGTGATCGAATGAAGTTACATAGATTTCTTTGAGAACATCTTTTAGTTCTAATTCAGTATTAATTGTTGAATTAGTTTTCGCGTTTACTTCTTTCTCTTGACTTTTCTTTCTGTACGTGAGAAAGAAACAATCGTAACTTGCATACAATATACGATTTTTAAATTAGTAAGCATTGGGTATTACCAGACAAATAAACACCTTGTATGGAATAGTACAATGTTATGTTTCGGTTAACAATATTTGAAAATGAGGCAGAAAGGAAGACACGATATTATGCTTTTGTAACAAACAAAAAATAACCATATTTTTCTAAAAAAGTATTTTTAGCAGTCTAGCCGTAAGAAACACTATAAATATGACAAATCCATACAACCCTGCACTAGGGGCGTAGTAATGTCTTAGACATCGTACTGACATGGAGACCAAACTTTCTTCAGTAATATACCAGTGCTCTGTGTTAATTTATTTCATGCTTTAGGATTCAAATTCAATACATGAAGAGAGTGAAAAGGCTTACTATAGCATCTGAATAATTCCTGGTTGAAATTTTGCCAAATGGTAACTTTTTCAAGCTTGGATTTGTTTCAATGCATACGATAAATGGGGAGTAAATTTTCTTCAAGAATATATATAGGCTTTACGTTCATATGTTTTATATAAGTAGAAAAAGTTACTATACCTCTAAATAAGTATCTACTTTGAAAACAGGCTTGGAAGGGTTAAGAGGGTTTGATTATTTATTATTTAATGATTGATTAATCATAATGCTTTGATTTCAAAATGAAAACGGGATTAGTAATACTCTGTTTTAATTTGTTAATATCAAGATTTCTCCATTCTTGATGGACTAACGTTATGATTGAACTGCTCGTACTTTGCGTGTACAATATCACTGAGCATTTTGTAAACAACAGATTTTGATTTGACAATAGCACAGGTTTTTTTTTGGAATATGTTGCGAAACAAAATAGTTTGTTTTGAAAACCCCATTTTCTTAATTTTTATATGGTTTGATATGTCTGCATTATACAATTCAATACATTTTGTCAAAGCAATGTAGATTCGTATCCATAGGAACAGAGTAACTAGGTAATACCAAATATTGTTGACCTTTTTAGATTCAAATACAAGACCTAATTTTTATCTTTAAAACTTCACAGCGTTTTTCCTTCAGGTTATATTTGATCGTTTTCTCACTTTTAAATATTTTTGCGTGAAAGTTATTAATCAATGGTCTACATTGCGGTTAGAGATACGTTAATCCACTTACTGAAGCTAATATATACTTAAGTAACCACCTGAAAAGTAGGGGCTTTGAAAAATAGTGCACCACGAAGAGTTAAAAACAGGATGAAATATGGAGCATGATCTTTTTTTCTTCTTTTTCATTTCATTAGGACCAACAACCCATGTCACAAACAACAACACGGAGAAAACAAGTACATAACACATATGCTAAGTTCAGAACTCGCGCTCTTCATCTCATTTGGAACGAGAAAATATAGGGACAATCGTAAAGAAATGTTAATTTCGTTTAAGTGATGTTTAACTGTAAATTTGTATCTGTTTTGTGTATTGGCTGTTATCAAACTAGTCGGGACATACGAATGAGACAAACATACCTAAAAAGTGAGATTTGGGGATATATCAGGTGGGTAGTAAAACCGAATCTAGTAAAGTAGCATGTCATTTATCACCGTCGGAAGTATACAGTTAACATAATTTGTAATTAATATGTATTAACAATTGTTAAGAAAATGAGAGTGTCGCATAACTTTTCAAGCAAACTTTACACACTCGTCATTTGGATAAAAAGTATGTTTTTCCTATTGTCCAGAACCGATGTGGGACCATTGAATTAATGGTTATTATCACTTGGGGAAGGTGGTTTTTTTATGGGTCCATAAAATGCTGCGGTAAACAATAACATGTGAAGTATGACCAGATCAAAAGCATAGGCAACAACGCACAAGAACGCAGCGGCTTAGCAATGGAATGAAGAATCCTCTGATACGTTATGGTGCTAATAGAAGACAAATATACACCCGAGTTTTTGAGATTTTTGCCCCTTTGTCTTGAAACTCTCCAACAGCAGAAATTGCAATGTGGACGAAATTTATTCCAGTGAAATATATTCTTGAAACAGACCTAATAAAAGTGTATTAGCAAGACTTGTGGTTGAAGAGGAAACCTCTGCTTGACCTTTTTTGTTTGAACAATCAGTCAAGAAGATCCCTCGGTTTTTTGGATTTAGCCAAAGAACAAAGATTGAAATTAATGTTTCTAGTCATAGCTGTTCCAAAGTTCCTTTCTAAATTATATCCGTATTTGATCAGTATATATTACAGTTTTGTATTTCCGAAGTGGGTCGATGGAAACAGTTTCCTCCCCGTGGAGTAAACAAAGAAATATGTTGATGTACAATTACAAAGTACAAAGACACCTAAAAGGGTAGGAAACTGCTCTGGCCACACCAATATGTTTCAATTTCTTTATTCGGGATTATCTGAATGTCAACTTTAGATTTTCTAAAAGGATCTAAGATAGACCATAAGCCCTTAAGGTATTGAATATGCATGCATATCTCATTAACAGTAAAATAAAAGCCTAAAATAAGACACCGCAAGCCGTTTTCTGATAGCATATGTATAACATAGGTATGCCAATATCATTTACACATACTGACATATTAGAAGCGGGGGTGTTTGTAAAGTAAATGTAAACAAAATAGTAGTCGGATTAACAAAAAATATAAAAAAGAGATTATCGTGTCGCGTTAGTGGTATTAAGGAACCTTAATGTATAAAAAAAAATATATGTAAAAGTCATGCAGCCGTTTGTTCAGAGGTTGCGATAAGATTGTACAGAGATACTAAAAAGGAATTAATAGACCATATAGCATGTAATATCGCACGGTTTTTAATTTAAATACTTCGGAAATATTAAATGTGAAACACAAAATAATATTTTTTACAAACTTTTAAATTTTCAAAATGATTCTTTAACGCCTAAAAGTCTAATCAATTTGTCTAAATTTTCTCAAATTTTGAAAACGACGTGGTAAACGTATAAAAGGGGAGTGAATAATATTCAATCATGAGACTAATTAACGTATTTTTTTTTTAATTTTAAGTTAACCCTTGCAAAGATAATTTTCCCCAACACCTAACTTTTGGTGTAATGAGAAATACACAAGAACTTGGAGCTTCGCATTCATTACGATCCATGAAAGCCACCAATTTTAACTTACATTTCACAACGTTATGCTGATGAAATTTTTACTGTGATCACGGAGGAAATTTGTTTTGCTGTATGAAGTATGTACACAATATCAGCGATGACTAAGGAGACACAGAACTATGTTTTGAGACGGCTGTTCAAAATCTAATACAAAAAAGTCAACAAGTCTTTTGCTCTTTTGTTGTAAAGTCCACGGTGAATTTGAAAAGGCCGCGGTCGGTTCTAATGAATTATCATTTTACATCTATTTTCCTTTCAAAAATATTGCACCAAAAGTTGCTAGACGTATTTCAGATTTTGGAATATGCAACATTGCCCAAGGCTTTAATGTTGAGATTGCAAAGTAACAAGGGAAAATATCACAAAACTGCGGTCTCCATGTATCAAACAAGGTATTCTAGAAACAAAGCACAACATATACTGGTAAAGTCGTCAATTTCCGGAAAATTATGTGGGGAATAAGGGAATATATCGAGATGGGACCTATGGGTTCATATTTGGTATCCGGACACAAAAAAGAAAATTTGGACATTTAGTTTAGACAAAACTTCAAGAATGTTTAAGGGAAAAATTGAAAATAGCGCTTAAATCTTTTTTAAGTGTCAAACCCAAATTCTTAAAAGAAAAAAAAAAGAAACTGCTCCAACAGGCAATACTGGGGAGAACTCAACTCTGATCTAATCAGCAGTTCGGGAGAAATCTTAATATTAGGGATCGTTCAGATCATTAAAAATGTAGACTTTTTGTGCAATACAATGCATAATGTACCTCGCCTCTCATGTATTTGTACTGTGTAGGTAAAGTACAGATTATTGTAGATAATTTTAATTGCATTAAAGATGTGAGCATTGTTTTAAATTATTCAAAACTCTACCAAAAATTAATCGCTTCGATTAACATTATCCATGTAAATTTCAAAATAAAGGTTCAATTGCTAGATTAATCAAAGGAATCTCTCTTTCGCTGAGAAGTTTTCTACAATTAAACTTTTATCAACTCAATTATTTGAATAAATGTTAGCTTTTAATTGCTCAGTAAAAATGATCATTGTTGATCAACTTGAATAGTTCTTAATCTGAGTAAAAGACGAAATGGTAATTCATACGTTATTATTTGATTTATTTAAACATGCAAGTGTGCATCAGTTTTCTGAGATCTAAATGTATCTGGTATTATGCTATACAAAATTTGAATATAAGTAGATGAATTTTGGGAAACTGCTCTCCCAATCGGGAGTGATAAACGGAGTCGATCGGGAGTGTGACCCGTGGTCCAATTTCCTCAAAATGAAAGCTTAAATATTACCTTGCAATACCCTTTAAATGGAGGTATTTACTTGTTTATATTTAAAAAGAAAAAATATTTAATAATTCAGCACGATTTATTTGCTAATCTAATCTGTTAAATTTGTTATTTAGAATTCTGATCTAATCATTGGCAAAAACTACAAGTGGCAATGCCTCCACCAGAAACAACCAACTCTCGAAGAAATCGTAGACAGATGTTCGGAAGATTTCATTTTGCTACCTTCTACATTTTAAAATATGACTATTTTGTTATTACTCCGGTTTCAATCAAACATACACTTGCAAAGAATAAGACGTTGATGTTTGTACAGAGTTGAATACTTGCAAGGAAAATATTGAAAATCAAATCTTGTGAGAATTGTGGTGTTAATGAGTTCGAATTTGTCATATCATGTCATGTTGTGTCATGTTCATTCATTTATTTTCCTCTTCTCTTTTGCCACTCTTCTCACATGTTCGCTCGCTGCTATAAACGAGGTATTTCATCTATACCTGTCATCAATTGTCCCCTCAACCTGAATAACCATTTCTGTACATATATGAAATTTGCATGTGTGATTCTAACGGTTGAAATAATGTTTTCGCTCAATTGAATTGAATAAACTAGATTATTCACTACCTATACTTATAATAAACAAATTAATAAAAATGACCAAATTTAGTTCGCTTCATTTCTTCTACACCACCTGACCACAGCACGCATATCCTGGGGTTACTCTCTCGAATATCATTGGCGCATAAACTCCTCTATCATAAACAGGGTAAAGCAACCTAGATTTCTGTTTTGCATAAGATAATAAATGTTTTTGCATGATGAATTATGATAGTGTCTCAATTAGGGTAATTTGATTTTTTTGCGCCTAAGAGAATTTTTTTTTACAAAGTAAATGATTTGCTCTCGTCATACAAATTGATGGATATTTAATTCTTTATATTAAACCTTACTTTGTTACTTTGCGTACGTCTTTACTTTATGTCAATTTGTTCCATTTTGCACCTAAGCATTGTCAGCCTTGCAGAAAGAAAACTTACAAAATATATGAATTGCTCTCCTCATATTTGTTATCAATATTTAGTTATTTAAACATTTAATTTCGCACTTCTTAATCTTAGGTTAATTTGTTATATTTCCAGCCTAAACATTATCAGCCTTGGGAAAGAAAAGTAAAGAAATACATGAATTGCTCTTCTCATATTGTTATTGATATTTAATTATGTAAACATTTAGTTTTGCACATCTTAATCTTAGATTAGTTTGTTCATTTGCAGCCTAAACATTATCAGCCTTTGGGAAAGAAAAGTATCAAAATACATGAATTGCTTTTCTCATATTTTTGATTGATATTTAATTATGTAAACAATTAAGTTTGCACTTCTTAACCTTAAGAGCTCTTTTCGGTACTTTGTCATATGGGGTCATCAAGATCTAGCGCCAGTCCAACCAGGAAAAATAATGTCACGAGACATTGCCAGGGATTCCAGGGCAACGCTGTCATTTACCATTTTTCCCAAAGGCTAGGTGGGTAGAAGGTTGGATGCAAACGTCTAACCTCTGCGCTTGATGACATCGTATCGTTTTGCTTATCTGTGGCAAAATCACGGGTTATATCCTTGTTGGACTCGAATCTGGACCCGCCAGCGTATCACGCTCAATCGACTAAGCCATATCTCTTTGTTTCCTTCAAAGTTCGAAATTTTTAAAATATCTTAGAGGCCAAGTGTATATGAGAGTCATATAAGAGTCATATGACATAATAACAAATTCATTTCGCCATTTTAAATTCCATTTTAAGTCAAATAGGCAAATGACTGAATTAAACATTAACACAATTGATCCCATATAGAATTATATTCTATTTTATCAAGTTTCTGTAAGATCGCTGCAGGCCCTTGTTCATCTTATGATGTTTTACGCCGTTCATGCAAATGAGATTCAGAGCTCAGATTTCTTCGAAATCGCTAGAGTCTAAATATTTATTAAGAGCAGACAATGGTAACTTTTCAAACGATATTGCTTTTATTACACTTGAACACTAAAAGAAAACTTAAGGCTATGATTGATACCTTCACTCAAGCCTATGCAACGTATATCTCATTGAAATGCAAATCTGATATATTTCAGCAATTATGGAAACTTTCGTTGGGCACACATTTTGTGTTCGATGTCAATTTTGGATTAATTCTAGTACGAATTCTACTACAATTATAGTCAATAGTGAAACACATTTGTGTAGCTGTTCCGTACCCTCAACTAGATTTACGAATGCGCACTCTCGATAATAACGATTGGTCCGTAATTTCCTTTCTACCAGACCAGAATCAAAATAAAAAAGTTAACAAGTTTACACTGTGACCCCTTTATAAGGGGTTTTCCAGGTTTCGGGGACAAAGGCGTAGGTGTTCTATATGATAATTTTTATTTGATATATTGTTGTGTTCATCTCAGAAACCCCAGCTTTCCTCCTGGACTCGTCTAAAGAATAGTTATGAGTGAATAAATACGAAGTTGTCATTTGACAACCCTTAATGGTCTAGGTGATCAAGTATTACTACTCGTATTGATTACAAATCTGAAGCATTATTTAAAGTATGACGTAATTTTCCGATATTACAATGAATTAAAATGATATTTAATGACATGGAAATACGAAATACAATACACTCTGATATTTCTGTTGTTTAAAGGTTTTTAATTGGTCTGAATATTTGCGCAATTACCGATTAGCCAATCAATTCCCGGCGCAGAGAGCATGTATCTGATTTACTGGTGATGGGTCAAGTAAATTTCTTGCGACGAGATTCTCTCTAAACAAATCGTGATTATCACGTCCGAAATTATTTATTGTAATTGTTATCCTACCTTGTATTTGAACTTACTATTATCACAAGTATATTTATTCACCGTCCTATCTTGGTTCTAATCTTTTTAGGTTAAAGCAACTTTTTATCGAGTGAAGAATTCCCCACGTATTTTACGCATCTCTTGCCACGGAACAAACAAAACAGTGAATTCGCAAATGACATTCGGCTTCCTTCGCAGTTTGAATTGGGTTATTGTTTAAAGGTTTGACAGAGTTGTCTTATAATCTATGCAATGAATATATTGATTAAAGTTCTACCAATTTAAGGGGTCATTAGGAAAGTGTTTTTCAGAACTGATAAAAAATGAAATCTTGGAAACGGCTTATTAAAGGCTTCCTGTATTGCTTCTCCTTTTTTGATCAGTGAATTGGTTGCATTTATATTTTGTGTTTGGGATTTTTTCTTAGGTTGTTATTATCTCGGAGCTATGTCTGAAGCTAATTGTTTTTCATTAAAATGCTGATCTACTTTATAATGATCTTCAATACATTATATGTTCATGTTTGAAAGTATAACGAAAATAACGTAATAATATATCCAAACAAATTTGAACTTTGATAAACAAACTATCTACATAGAGGTAAAACAAAATGACGTAATCTATGTGGTATAACTTCTAGTAGCAGCTAAGAAAGTAAGGTTAATCATCATTTACATAATATGTGCACGTGGCGTTACATGTAATTGAGCTAGGAGAAGATGGGTGCAGAAATAAGACAGCAATTTGTTTCTACCTGCTCAGTGGGTGGATTGACAGCGTAGGCAGTCAGAAGTCAGACAATTTTAGTACAATACACAACATTTCATACAAGTAATCCACAGATGGTTAATCAAACGGCCGTGAGCGTCTGAATGTAAGTACTTCAATGGGATCTGTGTAGACATTATATATCTTGATAAACTAATCAATAAGTAAAAAAAAGAAATGACGATACAAAAATTGAAATATCGCAATCTTTATTTTTGATAATACAAATGACAACACGTGGAGGTAGACCAAAAGCGCATTCTCATTCTATTGTGCGCTCCTTGTTGGTTTACTACCCCTTTACCAGTTATTGAATGATGTCATACACTGTGCATTATATCTTAATTTCCTGGTTAATAAATTAAGTTTACCTCACTTAGATCTGTTTTTATCTTTCTGCTAAATATGCAGGTTACCTTACCACTCCCTTCTTCTGGGTATGAGGATTGAGGCTTCTCTAACAATTCGGGAGCAATCCGAAAACTGGGTACTTTGAAAATACCCCAAAAATTGGGTCCTTTTATGTATTACGTCATCGCATGAGCCAACACATTTGACTAGCCCACATTAAACATATGGGGTTTCTCATTTTCCGCTCCAGATTGTCCAAAATTTCAATGGATATCCTGAAATTTTAAAGACTGATAGTGAATAGATATTGAAAAGTTTTTGCTGCTGATTTTTAACACTCACGATTGCCTTTTTTTTTAAATCAATAAAACAGATTATGTTTTGTTCATTTTCTCAAAAAGGCGATGAATTTCAAAAAGCAGCGGCGAAAAGTTTTGAATATCTATTTACTATCCGTCTCCAAAATTTCAGGATATACATTGAAGTTTTGGACAATCCGGAGCGGAAAATGAGAAACCTCATATGTTTAGTGCGGGCTAGTCAAATGTGTAGGCTCATGCGATGACGTAATACATAAAAGTATCCAGTTTTTTAGGTATTTCAAAGTACCCAGTTTTTCGGGCTGCTCCCGAACTGTCTAAGCAAATTCTTCATCTCTTTCTGTCTCTTGCTACTACTGTAGCTTCTTCCCAGCTGTTTTATCCATATCCATTTCTCTCTTTCTCTGCTACTCTTCTCCGTGTAGTTTTAGGTCTTCCCTTCTTTCTTCTACCTTCTGTTGTTCAGGTAATGGCTATTCTAGCATAATTTTCTTTATCTTTTTTTAATACGTGACTTAACCATCTCCATTTTCTCTTAAAAATCTCCTTGCTTTTCTCCATTGTGCCTGTTCTATCATATAGTTCTTCATTGCTGACTTTCACTGGCCATCTTATTTTCCAAATAATTATAAACATCTCCTTCGGAACACATCTAGTCTCTTCTCATCTGTTTTTGTCAACTTTGTCAAGTTTTACATCCATAGAAGAGTACTGAGACTACATTTGATTAAAATATTTTCAGTTTAGTTTTCATCCGATAGATGTTATATTTCTAAATCTTGTCAAGTTGTCTGAACGTTGCCAGTCCTTGCCCAATTCAGCGTTTTATGTCTTCATCAGTACCGCCTTATCTGGACAGACTTGCACCGAAATAGACAAACTATCAACTTCTTCAAGCTCTGTATTTGTGACTTAAATTGTTCTATCTGTTTTGTTGTTAATGCCCATAATCTTATGTTATGTTATGTAGTTTGCTTGTTTTGTCTTGGAGTTGTTCTTTGGTGCTAGAAATAAGTGCAGTGTCATCAGCTTAATCAAGATTGTCTAGGGTTGTAAATATGTTCCACCGGATTTCATTTCTTCTGCCTTGTGTACTGGTTCTCACCACCCAATCAATAGCAATCAAAAAGATGAAACTAGATATTATACATTCTTGTTTAACCCCAGTTTTCATCCAAAACCAATCACATAGTTTTCCATTGCTTAACACTGTACATTTGCTGTCATCATACCAGTTCTGTATATGTGTGTATTTCATGGGTATGCGATAATGAGCCATAATCTTCTACATAATTTTTCTGTCTAGATTGTCAAACGCCTTTTGAAAGTCGATAAAGTTGAGGCATACTGTGGCTTTCCATTCTAAGAATTGTTCCGTTGTGTTTCTAAGGGTGAATATTTGTTCAGTAGTTCCTCTACCACTCCTAAAGCCAGCTTGTTCGTAACGAAGTTTGGTTTCTATTGCGCTGGGTAGCCTGTCAATCTAAATTCTTCAAAATATCTTGCTTGCTGTTAGTAATAAAGGTATACCTCTCTAATTGTCACAAATTGTCAGGTCACCTTTCTTTAGTATAATAGTTATAATGTTTTTTCCATGCTTCTGGCACTTCTTCTGTGTCTAAAATTGTGTTGAATAATGTAGTTTAGGTCTCCTCCGTCAAATATATACTATCTTTCCACATTTCTATGTTTATACCATCCACCCCGGTGTTTTTCCATGTTTAATCTTCGACACAGCATTCTTTATTTCTTCGGCTTGGATCTCACCCATCTCGACATTAATGTTATCTTCGTTTGCCTGTATACTTTGGTTTGTTGACTCTGATATAGCTTGGTTTGATGTTAATTTGAAGTCTTCTTTCTATCTTTCTCTAATCCCATTTTCTCCTGTGATAAACTTTCCATTTCCATTCCTTACTCCAGTATTTTTATTTCTTCCTTTACATCATATCTTTTTTGTATTTGTGTATAGAACACTCATGTCTCCACCTGATGCTGCATCTTCTGCTTCTTTCGCTATATTATCTACCATCTTCTGATCGGACTATTTTCTTTAATCATTTGTCTTTCTTATCGTATTTTGTTTTAGCTGTCTTATTCCTTCAGATATTGCTTTGTCTATTTGACACTTAAGATTTTTCCTGTTTTCAATAGCTCTTCATGAGTGAGCTAAAATCCATGGCTTATTTATCCTTTCCTTTTTACCTAATACCTTATTTGCAGCATTGATAATTGTTGTTGCAATGTTTATCTACTTTTTGTTTATACTATCATTCCTGGTTCTCTTCATATACTTTTTCAGCTCTTTGTTGTGGTCATGTCTTACTTCTGCACATTTTAGTCTATTAGACTCAAAAATAGGTCTTGATATTTGGCTGTATTTCTCCCCACCTCTCAGTTTAACTCTGATAATTTCAATTAGCAGATTATGGTAACTGTGTATATCGGCTCCTCTTTTGGTTCTTGCATCTAACAAAGACCGTCTATGTTTCCGAGATATTGTGAAATGGTCAATTTGGTTTCTAGTATTACCATTTGGTGCAGTCCAGGTGTGCTTGTGGAGGTTTCTATGCTTGCACATAGTACCTCCAATGATGAGTCCATTAACCTCACATAGTCTAATCGTTTGCCATTGTCCTTCATAATTCCCAGTTCTTTTCCTCCCTAACACTTTCTCTACCACTATTTACTCAACGTTAGCATTAGCGTCTCCCATTGCCATCATATATCATATCATATATAATGACAAGGAAATTCACCAAGAATTCTTTGAAGTTATTCATAAAAATCATCCTTCACTACCTCCTCTACGTTTTATGTTGGAAAACATCTGTATAATGGATAGTTTCATAAAGTTTGTCTGGAATCTTGCTTGAATAATTCTTTCCTCTTTGGATTCTAATTAATTAGGCTGTTCTTCAACTCCTCAGCTATAACGATAGCTATTCTTCTTTCATACTTATCTTCACTTCCAGAGTGAAGAATTAGCTCACCAGATTCTGTTGAAGCTTTTCCAAAACCCAGCCATTTTATTTTACTAATTCGGAGTATTCCTATGTCATATTTCATCATATCCTTTACCAATACTTAATTTTCACATTCGTTAAGTAGCAATTCTGCTTCTTGGTCTTCAACATAGGTGCTTACAGCAAATCTTGCCGGCTTTCACCTGTTCACCCCTACGCGTCATCAGCTGATCTTCAGGTACCCAGTGTAGTGATGGATCACTAGAGATCACGCAATTAGCTTTATCTGCTGAGATCATATTATATGTATTTGCTTTAGAAGTTTCCGTGACAAGGTGTTTTTATCCGATTGGGTTGTCAGCTCTATGCAGAATCCCAGTACAAGTGTGAGGACCCCTAGCATGTCTAGGTTTTTTAACGAGCTTCGTTTGTCCTGGTTTTACATCGGAGTTTTCCTACTCCTAAAAAGATAGTCTGCAAAGACTGAAGAGGCCAATCTCTCCGGATTTTTTTGTTCTGGTTGTCCTTCCATCCATACCAGAGCCTCTACTCTAGCCACAAAACATGAACGTAACATTTGGTACCGCCAGAAGGTAGGGGTTGAGGTGTGAGCTGAGAGGCGATTATGGACAGATAGACTGACATTAATGCTACCAGTACATGCAGCTTACAGAGTGTATAACCGAAATATGCAGATTTGTGGTGTTAAACCACTAGGTGCTTTTGCTTGTTCAAAACATTTCTTAATGACTTTTAAGGAGTGTGCGTGTAAGGTTGCTTCCAATCTGGCCTCCGTCATAAATTGTCCTTGCAAATCGTACACTGATTTAAAGGCCTGTTCTCGTGTTAATGTAGAGAAAACTATGCAATTCAACGTTTCTGATTGGTAGATCATATTTGCATATTTGAATTTGCACTCTATGACTGTTAAGTAATAATTCATCATCCTGAAGTATCCTCTGAAAGGAATATTTGTCCTTGGGCGGTGCACCAAGAGTCTTCTCCTACCCAATACAGCGGATAAGTATACCAAGTAAAAGACACCTATAGGAGGAAAGAACGTTACGTTATTTTGCTTTTCGTGTTCTATATCTGATTCTCCACTCAAAACTTACGTACAACAGATTTACAGGTATATGAGTAAAACACAACAACGAAAGTTTTTGCCAAAGACAACAACATTTCCGCTGAAGATGATACCATGACAAAAATTTCAGACGTATACAAGTATAAGAGTTGTCATTTTCAATCATTGTTCATACAATTTTGCTCATAAACGGTAAGTGACAATTCTAATATCAAGTTAGGTTTAATTTGGATAGCTGGTGTATCAATTAGTTAATCAACGAGACATGTCCTGCTAGGCTAATATTCCCTCATTCAATTGGTGAAAATAGATCAAGTACAGATCTAATGATGTAACATTTTATAACAGGGAAAGCCTATTTGTTCAAAGTTTATCCTTCGAAACCACGAAAATTCTTCTAATTCTAACGTCTACGCATGCAAGAATACCATAAGGTTGACATTTGTATAGCTTATCTATTTTCTTCAAGCCGAAGGACGCCTATGCACAATGCACGGTAGTTCTAAATCTTCAAATTGTATATTTTTTGTTTTTATAGTCTGTCACAATTGTTTTACAGTTGGAATAGAAATCCCCATATTTTGTAAAGACTGAAATGTTTGAAATTTCAAGGATAGCATACAAAGAGATACATGTTCCAAGCTATACATGGAAGATGTTAAGAAATGTTTGGAATTTCCCTTCCCATGACACATTTTGCGTTAGGAAACCCTTAAATTTTGGTAAAATGAGATTCTATGTTTAAAAGTTGAAGTCTGTTTCACTCCAAATAATAACCTTTTGTACTGGAAACTTAAATTACGACCTAAATCATTAGACTAAAATTACCTGGAAACTGCTCACTTCGATTGGCTTTCTTTATTCACAACTTTCATTTAGAGGCTGATCCTGTAGGATGAGACAAATTTCAGTTAGGGCACTTTAGCTAATACGTTAATAGAAGTGTTTTGTAATATCCATTCTATCTATTTCACTTTACAACGCCTTTTAGCTGCTAGTGTCAGAATATTCTTCAGTTCCATCATCTGAATTCCCTTTCATGAAAAAGTATGCAGAATACAAACAAGCGTCCGCATCTTAATTCATTAAGTAGAAACATGATATTAATTAGCTTCAATAAATCAACAAATTGTGTCTCGTTCTTCCTCTTTTGGTTTTTCTTCTGAATTGATAGAAAGATAATTAAATGTGAGGTAATGGTCATACATGTTTTGATTTTTGCACTTTACAATTATATAATGCACTTCAACTTCCAGGTGACAATTGAAAGTAAGACATAATCAAATAATTATGTTCTTGACTCTTCTATTAAAATCTAGAAACAAACTCTTATTTATACAATTTTAGGTCATGGTAGGATGGAAATTTACATGTCACTCACTGTAAAAATCAAATTATGTATTTGTACGAGTAGTAAATTATCTACAAAACATCCTTGAGAATTGTCTATTGACTTTTTTGAGGAATGTTTCGTTTAGGATAATTATTTCATCAGCTACAAAAGAACAAATTCACATCCAACCCGAAACGGGTACTATATAACAGTTTTCATGTAATTTGATTTTAGAATAGCAATGGTGTGGTATTTTCACTTTGTAAAAGTAAACAGAGGTTAGTGATAAAATTATGATATGATAAGATGTTCTCTAAACAGACATATATAATTAATATTCCACATTACACGGAAGTTTAAAATTGATTAATTTTGAATTAACTAATAGTCTTTGCTTATGTAATACTTAGACCAATAATCGAACAATTTTGAACGTATTTAAGATTTACGATGTTCAATTTGAAAGAAAGCTCAAAATATATTTTCCCTTAATGATCATTTAATTTTAGTCTTTTTTTTTTCATTTTTTCTCATGGAATATTTTTTCAGAAGATAAAAATTGATTTCTGTTGTGTAGTTAGGTACAAAATGAAAAATGATTTTAAATGTTATGTAGTAAGCTCATTTAAACCACAGTTTTTTAGAAGGATGAAATATATATCTAAAAGTATCTATTGTAGCTAGAATTTGAAGTAATTAGGTAAATATTTCAGAGTCATAAAATAAAGGTCTCACATTAAATTGATAAAAAAGGTATGCTTTGAACATTTCATCTTGTTGCTTCATTTAAGCACAAACATTTCTTTTAGAATTAAGCTACATTTTAATTGTATTTGAGAAATAATGACTACGCCCTTAAATAAACTTATAAATCTGTTGACGTTTTGAATAATATACTAAATCACTCGAAATCACCCCTCTTCGCCTATTTCATATAAGTGAAATGACGCTTCACTTCAACATAAAACACTTTATCCACCACCGAAATAGGTACTGTAAAATCCTTCGGCTGTAAGAGGTGTAGTATAAAAACATAAATAAAATAGACAGTTCGGGAGCAACCCTAAAAACTGGGTACTTTGAAATACCCAAAAAATTGGGTACTTTTATGTATTACGTCATCGCATGAGCCTACATATTTTACTAGCCCACACTAAACATATGGGTTTTCTTATTTTTCACTCCGGATTGTCCAAAATTTCAATGGATACCCTGAAATTTTGGAGACTGATAGTAAATAGATATTCAAACTTTTTGCTGCTGATTTTTGAAATTCACGGTTGCCTTTTTGAGAAAATCAATAAAACAGATTTGGGGCAGTCTGTTTTGTTCATTTTCTTAAAAAGGCGACAATGATTATCAAAAAGCAGCTGCAAAAAGTTTTGAATATCTATTTACTACCAGTCAAAATTTCAGGATATCTATTGAAATTTTGTTTTTTGGGGTTGCTCTCGAACTGGTGGATATTCAATTTTGATGTAGGCCCGCTGTTTAAAAGCCCATTAGCAGATTAGAAGAGCACCCAAATATAAATATTGCGGTTAAAGAAACTCACTTCTGAGTTATAATTTCATTGCATTAACCATTATTACGTACTCAAAAGGGGTAAAATCGTGTCAAGCACATTAGACTGAAACACTGGACGAACAGATTAGCACATTTAATGTCAAGCAAAGTGAAAAGCAGGGGCAACGCTCTCTTAAAATTGTCTTAATTTACGGAAGTATCAATTTCTAATAATGATCGTTGTGGCTTGTTTTTGAAGTGTATTGTTCTACAAGGAGAAAAGGAGAAAATGTAAGAATCCGCTTTTGATATTCATTAGACATTTATAGGAATAAGGTAACCTATGTGTCATTTATAGGGAGAGGCTGCCTAACAGATTAAGGTTCTGAAAAAGCTCGTCGTCATACATACCAATTTGAAATGATTGAGTACAAAACAGTATAAGGGGAATATCGAAAGTTAATATAGCTACTGTTTGAAAATTAGCATATGAAAATAATGTTTGAATTAGCAGCTAAACATTTCTTCTCAGAATTATATTTTACATATAGTTTACATATCATACATTATATTTCATATAAGTATAATCTACTCTTAAGGATCTACAACGTATCGGACACATAAGATTAGACCTCTATAGATTGAGCAAGTTATTTTATATAAATAAATGAAAACTTGAAGAGATGTCCTGTCCATGAGTAATTTCAGATGGAATAGAAAGCGGGTGCCACAGACATACTTCTTGTTAGATATTTTGGAATTGCCCTGATTCTATTTAAGTATCAAAATTAAGCGAAAATCATAAGGGTTTGTTTATTCTCGTTAAATTCATAGAAAAATTAACAATTAAACGTCATCGATACGGAAGGCGAGGCTGCTGAATGTTTTAGGGTAAATTGGGTCAATAAGTTAACTGTGTTAAAAGTTAACTGTATTCTTCGTAGAGAGTAGGGCCATTAATGATACATTTTCAGTAGTATGCTAGGGTATTTCCATTTATCTCAAGCTCATTTCATGTTAACGTTACTACAAGTATCCTTCTAATTTTGAAAAAGTAATACTACCCATTAGGTTGCTTATTGTAAAAGGATCTTTAAATATCGCACGTTATATAGCTTGATATGTATGATATTGTGTATTAAACTAAAATTTAATGTTTGAATTATTGTGAAAACTTGTGCAACTAAATGGAATATGATTATAGAGGCTTTCTAACCATCTTTGTGTTGATGCAGGTTAGTGGCTAACGTCTATTAAATTGCAGTTGACTTGCTTTGAAAAGACCTGACTATGAGTTTTTAAATCATCATTTTAAATAACGAAAACCCTCTTCGCAATTTATTGATTTGATTAATTTTGAGCTATCTTCGCTAAAACTTTGTCAGAAATATTACTTATACCCAAGTTTATCCTAAGAGGTAATTTCCGCCCGTAAACCCCAAAGAAAAGTCATCTTCTTTGTGATTTGACAAGCTTAGGATATTGATAAGCAATTCATTATCACATTTATAATCACGCATTTTATTAGGGGACATATCGTTGTGCGTAACATGAACGCTAGAAAACTCCTTCAAATAATAGAGATTAGTAATGAGATATTCAACATCAATCCTTTTAGAGTGAAAGAAGAACAAAAGTATATGAGCATATTAACACTAGATCAAATTCCAGCGTTAGATTATCAACAAAGTATATTCCGCAAAAAAACTCTGCCTTGTTAAACTTAAGCCAGTCGTGCACGGAAGATGTTTGATCCAATGTAGGCATATCCTAGAATTTACATTTAGAAAATGTTGTTTCTCTGTAATCCTGAAAAGGAATGCGATAATCATATGAGCTTTTGCGAAATTAACTGCTCTGTGATCAAGTTTGATAGTTTCAAACATTAAGGTAACACTTTGTACTTTCATTTCACTCAAGTATAAAAAGAATGAGTTACTTGCATGGATGCTTCTAAAATATAATTCATTTGTCTCTGAGTTGGTTTTAGATAAATTGCTGAACGATTAAGTTTAATAGTTGCAAGCGTGTACAGAATCATCTACCCACTGCGTTTATTTAAGACCATAAACTACCTTTATAGGCCTTGTGAATCGAATGTGATTGATATCCATCCGTTTGCAACAAAATCTTTTACCCTAAAGATTTATTTCCCAGATCAAAATCTCTGTGACGTGGGCATTAGCTCCGAGTACTGTGATTTATTATCAATTTTAAAGAATGTCATTTAATGTACACACGTCTGATGTTCGTGTACGCTATAAAGCGCGAAGAAGTTATCATCTCTATCAGTTTCATTAAAGAACCAATCATCTGTGCTTCTATATTGTATCTTTCATGCTTGCACAGTTTAAAATCTTTTTCTATAATTTTGTATCATAAAGGTACCCTTTTGATTAGTGGAAATTTATATCTCGTACACCTTTTTAACTCTGATTTGTACATCTGATTAAACAGTCAATGATTGAACTTGTATGAAAGAGCTTTTAGACTAATAACACTTGTTACATTTTACGAGCATTTTACGTGGTTTGAATACACTTTAGATGTATGATATTCGATTTTTCCTTCTAACATTTTCAAATTCCATTTTGAAACCACTGCATTTTATATTTATAGCGCATTAAAATCGTAATATTTTTAGATGTTTAATCGATAGATTACGTGAATGCGATTGCTTGTAAATCACAGGATGTAAAACATAGCGTAATTGATTGGTTTTGTATTTCTTTAGGCTATCAGTTTTTCGTCAATGCAGCATCAAGCTGCAACATCATTTGGATGTGCTAAGAAATATGATACTTTGTTCTGCGTACGTGATGCAAATAACCGCCAAAATTACTGATGACTAATTTCATGTGTAGCAATTTAAAGTCAAGCTATTTTCCTTATATTGGTTAACTGTGTCCATCATACAATTTATATCTATGTTTACATACACATCAACTGCCATTTGAGAATAGATCATGCGATATATTGTTGTTGGCCTTACTAGGCCAACCACAATCCTGCGTTGATTGCACGTTGAGCTGTTGAGAAGCCATGTGATTGTATTAATTCGAACCATATATTCATATATAAGTTTGTTCGTATGTATATTAATACATATATATTTCATATATTTATATTCTATAGGTATATTCTTCTTTTTGTCTGACATTGTCTATGAACTTCTCTCTCTGTTCTGGATTTGAGGTTTTGGCTGTGTTGATGCGTTGCCATCGCGTTTGCTTGGTGTGATGGACCCTTTTTGGTTGTAGCCGGGCTTTATTGCACATCAGCGAGTGGTCAGTATCACAATCTGCACTGTGGTACATGTAGCTGCGAGTAGTGAGCACATGATGCAGTGTGGCTTTTCTCGTGATTACAAAGTCTAGCTGGTACCAATGACGAGAGCGTTGGTGTCTCCCGGACACTCGATGGTGGGGTTTGTACTGAAGAAAGTGTTGTTGAACTGGTTTTAGGAATACAAACAGTCCCTGACCGTTGTCGTTCATCTTGCCGATGCCGAAATATCCCATGGTCTCAGACCAACAGTCGTGGTCCGAGCTCACTCTGGCATTGAAACACCAGAGTAGCAACAGGTGTTCGAGTCAGGAACTTGTCTAATAGCAGTGTCTAGATCTTCGTAGCATCTATCCTCCATCTCAGCAGGGTAGTATAGTGTCGAAACATAAAGGCGGATGATAGTTGCTTTGTCAGAAGTTGATAGATGTAGAAAAAGTATACGCTCTGAGTCTCCTGCAGTGCAGCGATACTTGGCCACGTTCGTTGTATGGAGGATGGACGCATCCCAAAGGATATACTGTACAATAAGCTCTCTTCAGGCTCCAGACTACGCTTAAAGGATGTCTACAAGTCAGCCGACATTGACACAGATAACTGGGTAGCAGCTGCTTCTGATCGTGCAAAGTTGAGACGCACAGTTAATGCAGCAATACAAAGGGCGGAGACGATGGGAAAGAGCTGTGGAGGCAGAAGCGAGATCGCAGGAAACCGAGAATCACCCCAACAACTCCACGGCCTACAGCTTTTAAGTGCAGCTAGACTGCCATTCCAGAATTAGACTTTGCAATCATAGCCGTAGCTGCTAAACCACCAATTACGCATTCCATTGTCTTCCGCGACAGGCGGGGTCGATAAATTGATACATATAGTTTTTCTGCTACTACAATATCATTGGGCAAAGATTATCAGGGAAACGGAAAAATATTAACAAAATTCATTCACAAAGTACATTTCGCACTTAAGTCTAGTTCACAGTTTTTGCAATTCTTGAAAATGGCTCAAAATCATTATATTCTGATGTTAAAGCACATACAAAGTCTGTTTCATATAACATTTTTCTCATTGCATTATCAATCGTGGTACCATCCTCCCTCATGGTTGTTCATAATTGATCTAAGAGCCTATAAGGTGTTTCAGCTGACGTCACGAGGTCACGTGACTATGTTTAGATCGCCATGTTGTCGGTAAAAACCACTTTTGTCTGATGTACACTTAATTAGACTTACATACGTTTGCATGTTGTTATATAAGATTATTTTTGTACCATAATTATGCTGGAATTTTGCTGTGCCGTTGGTTGCACTATTAAATGTGTGCGCGGGAATAAAAAGACATTTTCTCCATTTCCATCTGATCCTGATCGACGTTCGAAGTGGCTTTCTGCTGTGCGACGCAGCGGCTTTCAACCTACGGTAGGCCTAAAGGCTTACACACTGGGATTTGCAGCGAGCACTTTATATCGGGTGCCTAGGCTTTGTCTAAGTAACGAACAATCAGATGGCGTTAATGTTAAAGTTACTCTTTGTTTCCCCAGTGAAAATTTAATTTACTTAAGAAAAATATGAAGAAAAATTGGATGCGAGCAAAACAAAATGCAATCAATAAAATTCGCTTGAACTGTCAGTCACCTCACGTGTGATGTGACTGAGCTGTGTGAATACGCATGAAACGCAACGTAGCCGCTGCCCTGCAAAATGGAGTCCACTTGAGTTAGAGTCACGTGATGAAATCCCTCTATCCTGTAACTCACTTTAAATCCTAAAATGATTTCTCAGCAAATCGAGTTCATTACTTCATCACGAAAAACAAATCTAACCTCAAAATAAACCAATTTAGAGGAAATTGAAATTAAATGTTAATATGGGAAGCCACGTGATTCTCTCAAGTCGCACCTCGTATTGGTATATTCATAAATTTAGTTTTTTGCCACTAAAATATCACTACGCAAAGTTTTTTTTTTATAGAAACGAAGAACATTAAGCAAATTTTATTGTAAAATAGTATTCACGAAAAAAGAAGTATATTTTGCACTTTGCGTGACTTTCATCAAATAATTTGATCATATTGGTGACGTAATTTAAATTTCAACATGACTGAAAATCATCATATTCTGATTTATGAGCATAGACAAAGTCTTATAAACTTTATCTTATTACATGATCAATCGTGTTAGCTTTCTCCACCAGTTATTTACCATTAATTAACAGCCTCCCGCGTAACTCTCTTCAAATTTTGAAACTACCTATCAGTATATATTGAATTCATTACTAAATAAAATATCATTAGGCAAAGTGTATCTAAAAATACGGATAATGTTAACATACGTTCATTGTAAAATGGTATTCAAAAATTGTATTGCATTTAAGATCTATGTTAAAGTTTGTACAACTGCTTGCGACTGATATTTGTTGTACATACAGTAACTTGATATTCATCATTTATCTTCTGATATACGAGCACGTGCAAAGCCTTATAAATATGTTTCATATAACTTTTCTTACATTGTATGATCAATCATTGTTACCTCCTCCACTAGCTGCGCATCATTTACATAAAAGCCTCCTACGTGACTCACTTTAAAAATTAAAATCATTTTCAGCACATAATGAATTGATTACTAACTATATCACAAAAAAGAAATCTAACCTTTAAAATCAATCAATTCAGGAAAAATTTGAATTAATCAATAATACGAGAAGTCACGTGATTCTCTCAAGTCGCACCTCGTATTGGTATAGTCATACATGTTGTGTTTCGGCTACTACACTATCATTGGGTAAAGTTTATTAAAGAAACGGAAAACGTTAACAAAAGATCATTGTGAAATGGTAAAAAAAAATTATGTGTTGTAATTTAAGATCTAAGCTAACATTTTTATAAGTGCTTGCGTGTGATTTTTTGGTTAATGACTTGAAATTCATTATATTCTGAAACACGAGCACTTGCAAAGCTTTATAAACATGTTTCTTATATTATTTATCTCATTGCATGATCAATCATTGTAACTTCCTCCATCAGATGTGTATTAATGATATAACAGCCTCCTACGTGACTCAATTTAAAAATTAAAACCACTTCTCAGCACATATCGAATTCCTTACTAACTACATCACGAAAACAAACCTAACCTTTAGAATCAATAAATTTGGGAGAAATTAATATGAAATGATGATTTTGCCCGCATCCTTAAATCTAATTTACTTAATTGCAATGGCATGGAGTAGCATTGTAATTGTAATTATCTACTGATATCTGATACCCTTCAATGTTTTCATCAGTATTGTTAGCTTGAGAATATTTTCGCTGTAATTCCATCCAAGTCCAAAAGTAGAGTGAGGTCACAACGGATAAAAACAAATGTCATTGATACACATATGTACCTATAATTGGAAACCACATTCATCTGATATTTGATTAATAGGCATCTTTTTAAAGGCTTGACATACATTTGTCGCTGGAACCAGTTCAATGAAAAACTCATAAATAAATTCAGTTGATAAAGTATTTAGCTAACCGTATTTTAGATAAGTTAATGAATGATCAAATTTTCTCCATACTTTATATACCACCTGTAGGAGTTATAAGTATTGAATACATAGCTCTGTTATTGTTACAGAGAAATGGGACAGCGGTGATATAGTTTAAATTTCTCATATTCTTCTCATTGGCATAATATACTTGATTTCTAATTAAGATCATTTCAATTACAAAACGTTTTATCATCACATTGTCATTACATGAGAGAAATGTAACCACTTTTTTGATAACTGACAACCAAAA
Organism: Chiridota heheva; assembly: GCA_020152595.1. Lineage (NCBI taxonomy): Eukaryota > Metazoa > Echinodermata > Holothuroidea > Apodida > Chiridotidae > Chiridota > Chiridota heheva. The sequence continues at coordinate 344,163 of JAIGNY010001138.1, forward strand.
ACATGAGTTGAGTTCTTTGAAATGACAGACTTTAAGAAAAATGGACATACATTTTAGTGACATTTAGTTCAAATTAGAGATACGTGACATGATTGAAATCAAATAGATTAGGCAATCACCAGATATTTACTTGTTTCCAGGGATTTTTATATTACTTACTGATTGCCAGAGAATAGTCCGTGCCATAATACTATACATATAGCACGCTGTTTTGTTGAAGAAATTCATTTCCTAAAAGTTACTTCAACCCTGATTTTTGTTTTAAATAGTAGCTTTAGCTTTCTGAAATTTAAATGTACTCAACGACCTGTAGATATTCAGATGAATCGAGTCGGAATATTGACTGAAAATAATCTTCACATGGAATTGTAATGTAAAATGCATCAATCATCTGTAATAAACACATGTTTACAGTTCCGTCCGCCATTTTGAGTTGCGAGTAAATAAACATTATAACAATATTCCCTATTGACTGTAACAATAACAAATTTTTCAAGTCACTTTATTTAATCTTCCCTCGCTTCATTTTTTTCTTTCTCAATATGCTATGTAACTTTGAGTTCTATAAGTAATATCAAGTCATCGGGAAAATCTTATGTCGTCCTAAGACAGAAAGTGAAATCTAGAGCCGATTTGATAAGCATAGGCCATGTACCATGTGCGTATTTCTGAACGACGCTCGATGATACTACGCAAACCAAGAACATATTTTTGTCGTGCACTCAAGCTGTTGGTTTGTTTACTTGCAAGTTGAAGGCGATATGCTTTTGTGCGCATGGGCAGGCTGGAATTGTGAATGTATATTCTCGACTGAATAATTTCCCTAAAGATTAAGTTAATACGTTTACTATAAATCTGCAAGTTTTGCGTCTGGTATTTATCAACCGATAATTGTATATGTATTGATATAATTCTTCTCCAATTGGTAACAGAAAGTGACTGTCTTTCCAGGTTCTCAAAGGACGGATATCGTTTTAACTTTGATAACGTGGAGATAAAACATACAATATAATCCAATCAACGTTTCTGATAGGCCGACATATTTACACAATCACCGACCATCTCATCAATTACCGCCGCGGAAGTGACGTTCTAGTTTGTATCGCATTTATTGGCGATGTGTGAAGCTAATTTTTGAGACGAAATTCCATTTTTAAATATGGCCGAGATAATTGAATCATAAATACGATCAATATTTGAAAACGATAAACGCAGTACATATTTGAAAGCAGATAAATGATTATGGCTGCAAATGGTTAAGCGGGTTAGTCCTTTTATTGCTCACGATGCGTCTCGATTTTCTCTAATGTGTGCGGCGATGGCCTATACGAGCAAATCTCGAGAAGTAATATCAGATCTTTATTTCATAATTTTTGCCATGTCTACACACACCCTTTCAATTCATTTTAAATCTACGCAATAATTCTGAAACTGAATCCTTTCCAAACAATTTCTATTATGGACAACTTTTACATTTTACCTGATTATCTGAAGATGGACCTAAATTTAAACTTTCTCTTGCGTCATTTAATTTTCGTAGATAATGCTCCACGTATGTCTGTTGAGCTTGAAACAAACAACATGTGGTCCATGCAGTATGGCGGTATTAAGGTTCATTATAATTAAGTATTACTATACACATAAATAAAATCTAAAAGCAATTTATCATGTAATTAGTTAATAAAGAACATTTAATCTGATCGAGTGGATTGACTAGTATATCTTAGTATACAATATGACAAGAAATGATTCCTTAAAAATGTGAACAATGTCTAACACAAAATATCGTATACTGCAAAATATGAGTTTGATCAATCTGGCAATCATCTAATAGTGCTTGCAGAAAAGTGTAATGTTTTACCAAACATTCACGTTTGTATTTTCCTAAAAACTATTTATTGGCTGCACTGATGTATGCGACAAACGTTCTCACTGACCAATTTTCATTTTAAATTATGCAAATTATATAATGCAAATTCATAGCAGCTGCAGACACGTTTCTAGGTTTTTGCTTTGTGTTTCATTATAAACATCGTAAACTAAGTAAAATCTTTTTGACAGTTTAATCATGTGAATTAATGTCATCTCCGGCTGTTGAATTCTGTATTGTATCAAAGAAGGGACATAAATGAAACTCAAAAAGGTAAATACCTAAAGTATTCATCAAGTGTTTTGTCTTTGACGCATTCTACTGCTTACAAACCTTATCACGTATATGTTAAATTGACCTTATTATAAAACGAAAGGAGACAAGAAAAAATGTGTTTGTAAATTGCTGATGAATAAATTGCAAATGCTTCCGTGATCATGTAAGGAGAGGTAGCATCAAGGAAGGAGAATGAGAAGGTGGGAGGGGGTAAGAGGGGGAGGGGGGAGGGGCACTTTCACTTGCATTTCCCAAACAGCATATGAATACATTTTTAGGGTATACGTGATGATATTCTAGAGTATTGTCAAAGAAACAAAACCAAGTTCCATTTACAAATTGCTCATTCATATTTTATCGATAAATCTTTGTAATGGCTGTATTTAGTTGAAAGGTGTTGGGTCTTACTACATAGTTCACAAACATATTCCAATGACGAGCATTATCGTGAATTTTAATGATAAAACGCAAACTGCGTTGATTAGGTATTTTAACACATTATTCATGTGAATTGACATCTCTGGTTGATAAATTCTATATTTTATCAAAAAGGGATCACAAATGAAGAACAAAAAGGTAAACATCCCAAGTAATCATCAAGTGTTTTGTCTGTGACGCATTTTGCTGCTTACAAACCATTTCAGGTATGTTAAAGGACTAATTCAGGGGTAAAGCAAGTCCATCTTATATGAAAGAAAGACTTCAAAATAGTGCAGAAAACATTCAAAAATGTTAGTCCCTTAATTAAATATCTAAGTTTACAGTTGAGGATCATTTGTGTAGAAATAACTTAAATTACAACAGCTGTGATGTCATACCCTCAGATCCCTCGAAGTCTTAACATATTTTGGCCTGCGGTTTTTTTTTGCTTAAAAACCATAGGATACGTCACAATAGTAGTAAAACGGAAGGTATTTAGCAAGGTATTCATAATATGAAGAAAGTTTGAGAAAAAATAATCCAAATATTGAACAAATCAAATTTAAAAAAAATTAAATTTTGAATTACAATTGCTGAATACATGAGTGTGAAGATGAAGACGACAACGTTCCATAGTAGCCTTACTACACCAGTCATTTCATTTATGCACATATGAGACAGAGCTTTAAACTTGAATATCTCCTTAAACGGAATAAGATTTTTGATCAATTTCTTCACCATTTTGTTTCTTTTGAATTCCTCTTTTATATAAGATAGACATGCTTAGCCATTGAACTAATCCTTTAAATTGATCTTATCATAGAAAAATGTGTAATTTCCCAAAAAGCTAAAAGATGAATATGTTGCAAATAATTCCGTAATACTTTTACAGACCCTTTAACGTCAAGGAAACAAAACTCACTTTTACTTGTATTTTAAGTTTCTTCAATACATTTGCGATTTTAGGGTTGAAGTTGATAGGCATGAGATATTGTATTAGTATAACTTTACATGACACTATTTCAATGACGAGGGTTATCCTGAAAAACATAAATAGTTTTTTTTTTGCATATGTACAAATTACATGCTAATTGTCTAATTTGGGGAATAAGTATCATCTATATGGATAAAACGTGGAAAATATGGACAAAAAACTATGTGCAAAAATGTTGTTTTTACAAGGAATAATGACGAATGTATTTTCGCGAAGATTACTCTAACAATGTAATTTTCAAAATTAAAGAACACCTAAAGAAAAATACAGCGAATATACTTCACTAAGCATTTAAGTATCTCAAGAAGTGTTTTTGTTTGTGACCACTTTCACTGCTTACCAACCATATAAACTCTGCTTAATAATTCGTACTAGCAAAATGGGTGCAAATAATTGTTTTCATAAAAGGTCTTTAGTTTACTGTATAAAGTGAAAGTATGTTAGTAAAAGTCGAAAAATTCACTTTTAATCAATTTTTGTGATTGAACTATTACGTTAAGACATGGTGTGCTACCAAGTGTTAGATATATTATTGTATTAATACCTTTAGATAAACCTTTACGATTGATATAATATGTAAAAGGGTGTAGGATCTTACGAAGTATTAAATGTATAGATATATTGACTTGTGTTCCATATTCCATTGAGAATATATATATATAATACATATATACATATATATATATATAATATATATGTATTATATATATATATATATTCTATCTTTATATATATACATATATATGTATATATATATATATATATATAAATATATATATATATATTTATATATATATATATAGATATAGATATAGATATATATATATATATATATATATATATGTATACATATATATATATATATATATATATATATATATATATATATATATATATATATATATATATATATATATATATATATATATATATATATATATATATATATATATATATATATATATATATATATATATATATATATATATATATATATATATATATATATATATATATATATATATATATATATATATATATAGAGAGAGAGAGAGAGAGAGAGAGAGAGAGATCAGGTGGCCTGAACAAACTTCAACTTCTTCAGAATACTGCTGCAAGACTGATCTCTGGCATAGGTATAAGATCTCATATAATTCCTATAATTTCCCATTTGCATTGGCTCAAAGTACAGTCACGAATCAGGTTAAGGCTTTATGTTCATCTTTTTGAAATTCTCCATGGTCTTGCACCAATTTATCTGTCTGAATTAATTCATCTGTATGTTCCAGATCCCAGACTTAGGTCTGCCTCTAATGGCCCACTGATAAGGAGACAGTATGGCAGCAAACAAGTTAGTCGTCACAACTTTGCTGTCACTGGATCATCTCTCTGGAATGAGCTGCCTGTCCACATTAGATCTGCAAGTGACATTATCAATTTCAAGAAGTAATTGTAAACACACCTTTTTACCCAATAATGTAAAGCGCTTAGTTTTGTTCTCAATATAAGCGCTATATAAGCATCTACATAATAACAATAATATCAAAAGGTGTCACCAAGTGTTTCAAATATCCCTATATTGAAATTTGCTTATATTTTTTTCTAGATGGTTAAAGTTCTTTTTTTTTTGACATTTCTTTGGCAATTTTCCCCAGGTAAATTCACGCGCATGTGATGCAATTGCACAGAATTACACAAAAGAAATAAGGTCTTCATGATATTGACTTAGTTATTTTTTCTGAAATTGTAATCCAACTACAAAAATGCAATCTCTTTTATTGTCAATGTTTTATTATTATGTATTATTATTATCATTATTATTATTATTTACTATTATTATTATCATTGTTATTACTGTTGAGGCTAATTGCTATGGAAACGTAGCTAATCACGCAGTACTGTATATGTGCTTTTACATCGCAGTTGTGAAAATAGCTCCTATGGAAACACTTTTGCACTTTGGAAATGACAAAAAACAATAACCGATATACAGACTCAACGCCAATTATGTTACACCGTCGTCTCATTAAGATAAGTAATTTACAGTATCAAATGTTATTCAATAGCACATTGGTATTTCATATTACATGTTTGAAACCATACGGTGTTATTTTTTTTTCAAAAATGGTATTAGCAAACTACTCGTGCTCAAAATGTTTTAAAAAAATTCTTTTTAACTCGGAGCAGAATTTTTTTTCAATAACCCTTTTCTATCTGCCGTTCAAGCTCTACTATGCACACCTTTAGCCCCCGTCTACATGTGACACCTTTTTAACAATACTGAATTTATCGTACACTCTCTATCTTCCAGACATCCATAATCAGTTTAATTCGTACCGCCGATCTGGGGACTCAATAAGTCCCCCGATCTGGAGACTCAAGCATGTGCACTGAGCGTACAGTAATATATGGTAGCCGCCATTTTTGATGTTAAGTTTCAGTCATTGACGCTTATCAGTCGTTTCATTAAAAGTTTGTAACAAAATTTGCTTTGTTCATGTTCAATTTCACGAAAGTAATACAAATTCGTTACTATCACGCCGTTATTGCTAAATGATTTTCACAAATCCCAAAGTTATTTCTCATAATTTTAAAAAAACCTTGTTAAAAACGCAAGTGCCTAACGGTAACACATAATGAGAATTCATCACTTCTTTTGTTAATTTCTCAAAAACGCACGGTGAATTCTAAAAGCGCACGGTGAAAAGATAATTCATATGCTATTATTTCAAATTGTGAAGACAAATTTGAACCCTTCGCAGTGCTTGAGTTTCCCGCGCTCGAAATGTGTCTGATTCTTATACTATTCCTATACAAACTTTGAATTTGGATAGATGCATTGTGGAATACTTCTGTATTTAAAATTCGTTTAAAGTTTTGTTCTTCCGATCTTAATATGATCTTATAATTGATATCAGCAGTATTCTTCTCTGGGATCCAAAAGAAGCATCATAGTACTTTGATATAATGATGATCATAAAATGATGACTTCCTTTTAGAATATTACGACGCCTATCTTCAATTATTGTTCATCGGAAATTACAATCTACAAGATGAACTTGAAGGTTCATCTTCAGGAGAGAAAAACAAGTTATGAAGAAGTAGTGATAGAAGATTGCAAATTCATGCAAAATACGTGGTGCTGTAGATCTCGATGTTATTTCAAGATATATGAGTTAGGTTATTCACGTCATTTTCTTAATGGTAAAGCATTCATCAAAAGCGGTAAACCATTGACCATTTGTATAGCGTTTTTAAGTCTCATGCATCAATTTCCATATTTAATGCAAATTGTATGATGTATAACCGGGCAACCTTAGTATTTTCCTTTGTTAATCTTTTGTCTTTTAAATTTATATTATAATTCTTTGAAGTGGTGCAGTTTTTGCCATTTCCCCCAATACAATTCTAAAAGAAATAAACTTTGCCATCATTTTTATTGACTAAGATTCAGGAAAGAATTATATAAAGATTTTGAATTGTCGGCTTAGTAATACATGCACAAATTTAGTGTAACTTAAAAACCGATCAAAATAAGCCATAACTCAAAAAATTAAAGTACTATCATTTTTACACTACTCCGAGTTTAACACTTCTTTAGTCAAACTATAATAAATGCTACCCGCCTAAAGACCTTTCAATTGAAGGTATACTGCGGCGAGATTTAAATATTTAAACACTGAATGATTGGAATTGAATTTTGTTAAAATTGTGTGATATAGAATCTATAAGGTTATAGAAGTTCATCTTCTAATGTTGGAAGCTTACGCGATACGATTTAAATATATACTTCACAAGGCAATATCAGGTTTCAAGATAATCATTTGAAGTGCAAAACGATCACTCCCGTGTGATTGCATTGTTTTATCTCGATAATAAAGATTGGACACATGATAGCTCTGGCTGCACTAGCCTTTTCTAATTTCATTGATTAAATTGCAAATGAATGTTGAAACTTGAATCATGGATTTCTTATTAGATAAAGTATCACATCCCTAATCTGATACATTTCATTGAAATAACACGTATTGCCACAAACATATCTAGGACGTTAATTACAGCTGTCTTTATGAAGTGAATATTCTGAAATAACGAGTGCTTCTGAAAAAGATTTTCTAAAAGTTGGCAACTATTTCGGTCACAACAATTATGCAAATTTTATTCCAGACAAACTATTCATAATTGAGTGAAACAGGCAGAGCTTTAAGTCCAAAATAGGGTAAGTAAACTTTTCCGCTCCATAATCCTTATTCTTTATTATCGTATCGCGGTGAAGGCTGTCTACAACTGCCAGCACAATTCGAACTGGAAAAGTTTGTGGGAAATTGTTAGAGTACCGTACTCTCCTTCGCCAAACAGCTCCTTTCCTTAAATTCTAGTTTGCGGTTGTGCTTACACCAAGTAATGAATCCTGACAAATAAGTCAACATAATCTACAATTAGCCAGAGGCAGTGAATGGTGGATGCAGAGTGTCTCATTGCACGAAGTGGGTGGGTAACAGGTAACCTAACTTGTATAACGGAGTGCAGTAGCCCAGTGGTTGGGGCGCAGGTTTTGTACCGTATAAGCGCCTGTTCTATAAGCCCTCGAGGCTTATAACTTACACGATACGGTGAAACGTATGTTTCGTCAAGCGCATTAGATCGCTTGGCAATCAGAGAGACGAGGAACCTTTCCAACGAAAGACGTTTTGCATTAATGGTTGTTGCACATACTGCGATGAATTTAAAAGAAATGGCATCCAAGACATTAAAATGGTTTGAAAGATTAAATTCTTTGCACAATACTTACTTTTTCTAAATAATTTCGTTATAGTTTTAACCTGAAGTGTTAAAGAGCTCATCACACGCTTTTCAAACTTCGGCTAATTTTTATGTATGTTCATATGTGTTCCATGATCTTTTGCGACATGAATTTCGTAAAACTACTTAAAATTACGAGAGGTCGGCGATCTTAGCATCAACCAAAAATTATTTAGAATTGGTCACCTGACTACTGACGTCATATCAGTGAGTCCGTCTCTTTCAATCGATCAGCTCTATGCATAAAGCTTATGCGTTTATCGTGTGTTTGTATGATGAGTGATAGAAAAATGGTTGCAGGAGGAGGAAACGAAGTGAAAGCAGTAGCGAACGCGACAGCTGTAATTTAAACATGTCCTGCTCATTTGTAAGTGTCGAGGGACAAGAAGCCAGTGATGATGAGAACGATATTTTAGTTCCCGACGGTCGAGTTTTGCTGAACGAATTTGAACCGAGAGCAGTAGGCCTACACTACACGTGGCCAGAGGCCCAAGCTTCCACGCTGATGATATGACTCGGAGCTGAACCAAATATAATCAAAGTCAACATAATTGAAAGTTTTTTATTAACTGTGGGCGTCTTTCATCTCGTTTATTTTCCTGTATTTTTCTTTTCTGGTGGTGGTGGTGTTAGTTTGAACTTTTTGTGTGTGACTTACTATTCTTAGCCGTCATCTTGTTATGTTATTGAAAATTAATTTATCATCATGTTAAACAGCAAAAGTCCTAGAAATACTATACGGTCTTTGCACATAATAATTCTAAGAGTTTCAATATTTCATTTATTTTTCCTGAAATTGCACACAAATTTGTATTATGGAATGTATTATGGGAAATTGATCATATAAAGGTTTAAAAAAAAAACAATTATTTCAATTATCTACGTTTTTAGAAATCTGAGTCAATTGGTACAAATAATATGCTTGCTAGTACTAATTATCAATATTAACCAAGTCCTGAAAATAATCTGTATGCTTGTTTAGTTTAAAGGAAAAGTTTTATTCACAAAAACAATATTTAGATTGTACTGTAATTTAATATAAGATTAATTTTCAAATTGATCGTCCAAATGTTTTCTTTATAAACATCCGTTATATAGATTGCATTTTCTTATATTTTTTTTTTCTTCATGCAGATGAGGGAGCAAACAAAAGCCAACTAGATGATGAACTAGCGACAATCCAAGACTATGGGTTGTTGCAAAGAAAACATATGCCCTGATCAGTCCGGAAGCATGTCTATTAATAGAAACATTTATAACACAGGAGAATATTGAAGTCATGCAGCCCGGCATATTGATCAGTCCAGAAGCGTGCCATTTAATAGGAACATGTATAACATACGAGAATATTGAAGTCATGCAGCCATATTGTTCAGTTGTTGCGGTAAAATGTCATAGTTTCTAATTTATGAACTTGAAATATTAAAAATTAATTTGGAGAAAAATGTTTTAATTTTCAAAATGGCCGTTTCGCGCCTAAAATCCTAGCTCTATTAATTTCTTTTATTTTTCTAATATTTTAAAAACGGCGTGGTAACCATATCAAATGGGAGTGGAAAAGTTGTGGCCATGACAGTAATGAAGGTATTTTTATGATTTTTAAGTTTCCCCTGCAGAGATTTTTTCCCCAGACGAATTTCAAATTTGAAATATGTAAGGCTTTACGTTAGGCATGCTCCCGGACTGCTGATCAGACATCAACAGTTACTGAAGAGAGTGGAAAAAGTGTCACATATTGCTGGAGGAGTTTGTTATCTGTCATTCAGACAGATACAAGTAGGACAGAGCAACATGCAAAAGGTTGATGGTGAGACTGATCACTGGTGAAATTTAAACTGCTTTGTCTGTTTGTGTTGACCTATAATTAAAGGAAGACAAAAATGACTATTAAGCTGACTTAACAGTAGAAGTATACAGTGGTTGCTTGGTAATTACAGAAATGAGCCAATCTCAGAAATGCTGTGCAATGAATTTGGTACTGTTGTAGCGAAATGGGAGTTTGATGCACAGACTAAAATTACTGTACTGAATGTATAGTAAATGATGTTCAGATGCCAAAACTGTTTAATGGTGAATGTGCCATGTCCAACAATGAAGATACAGACTGGATGATTAAAGTTGGAAATCAAGGATGAATCAAGAATCAAGAACTTTCTAACAAAAGTAAATACAAAGATACAGTATGTGTCAGAGCTATGTATGTGCTAAGATGCAAAAAAATCACAATATAAAAGATACAAATTCAGAAGAAAAAAAGTAGGGGGCAAGTTCCCTCCTTGCCCCCTCAAATACCACGTATGAATTGATGGGACATTTTGTGGTATGGAGCATATTGACAAAATGAAATAAACAAGTAAAGGCTAATATCTCTGTTATAATTAGATATAATGGCAATCCCTTTATGTAAGGGCTCATTTTGTTAAGGATGCATTTGGAAATTGTGCTTTTATTATTTTATTCTTAATTGGTTTCATATTATAACTGTAAGTTATAAGTTAAAAGGTCTCGCCGACTGAAGGTACTGTAGTTAGTTTCTATTCCTCAGATCTAGTTTGAAAAGTAAGCAATTTTGTTTACAAGAAATCAACGCAACAATTCTCTTTGAAATAAAGTATGGTTGGTTATCTTATTCTTATCTTAAGTTCATAAAAAGTTATTTCTTTTTAAGTAACAAGATGACTACTTCTAGGTCTTGAGGTTTGCTGTACAGATTTTATAATGCAATCAGTAACATGCTATTTCTGCTCCATTCACTCAGCTGTAAATGAGTACATTATTAGAGTGAAGGACTAGCGCCCTTTGTCTGTTTGTAGAGAAGAGTCATGTGTAAACATTATGTTGCTAGTATGAGCCATGTTTGCAACTTGGATATTATTTTCTTGTGAATTGCCACTAAATCCAGTCATTTATGTACCTTGTTGATGCATAATTTACCTTCATAGGCATATTAGTTGCAATTTGCGCAATGAACATAACTGCCACACTCTATGATGTTTTCAAAAGATGCTGCAAACTTACTAGAACTCATCCATTCCCAGTCTTAATAGTTTGTTCTGTATCATAACTTGTAGAAGTGGATATTTGATTTAAATAATCAGAATACATATCTCCTGCAAACATAACTTATTTGTTACAAGGTCTGTTTTCTCAAAAGGAGAAAAGAGTTGAAAGTGTTAGTCAAAGCACCCATCCATTCAACGTTTTCATCAATTTGGATCTACTGCAATTCTTTTTAACAACCTAAGAAATGATGGAAAATGTTGTTATTGTTGCAGTGTTTATTTAGTCAGGTTAGGAAGGTATTTCCCATCCTGAAGTTCCAGACCCATTGAGGGCCTAGTATTGAATTTTGTCTTCATCTTGAGAGTGATATCCCATTTAAACTTTGGTTATTGAGTAATTGTTAAATTCTTCAGCATTAAAAAAAAAAAAGTTAGTAGGTTCATAAATAATATTGGGTTCTATACTGTATACCGTATTCAAATTATTATACAATGTCTAATCATAATTCTCCAGGCAGCAACTCGAGATCAGTGCTATGAACTTGACTCGAAGTGAATGATTTCGCTTTAAAAAGTATTTTTATTGTACTTCTTTCCCAGTGACCGCCAACCATCACCACCCTAATCAGGTTAAAATAACTACTGTTTTCATCAGGTCCATCTTTTAGTCAATTAGAATTCCCTAAGATTCCCTTAAAATAACACAATCCTTTGCTAATGAAAATCTCATTTGAAATCAGGTTTAAAATGAATGTTTTCTTCTGGGCTCACATAAAACTGCAAGTACGCATTATTTCCTTCAGTCGAATTTTCGTGAAATGGTATAAGCGTAAGAATAATGGGAAATAACCTTTTTTCCGGGAAGTTTTTAAAGTTGTGTTTAATTTTATGTTCGAAGACAATGAATTTGAATTTGAATTTGCGATCAGGGATACATATTTACTCAATCTATGCTAAACTTAAGTATTTCCCTTAGATATTGCATACCACTTTTTGCCGTACGTCCCAGGGCCCCTTGTTCTATCGAGTCATGACAGTGCAGCGGTGTTTTGAAGTTCCGCAAAATGACAATATTTGTCTGTTATAGCTAAAAGTTGATATGTAATTGTTGCAAAATGGACATTACTGCACCCTCAGCAACACATATAGGTAGGGTACAGACCTAGTTTTGATTCAAAGTATGAAATATTTTAGATTTTTTGACATTATTAGAATTGCTCAATAAACGTGCAGTATACTAGGCCTACAAACTGACAAAGTGTACTTGGAATGCTGTCGTCTGCTAGCCAGCCTAATTGATATGACTTCATGCCAGATTTAGGAGATTTTAGACCGTTTCAATGTCTATTTATAGAAATTGAAAAATGTTATAATTCTTTTATAAATTATATTCCTTATCGGCAATGGTTTATAATGATAGTGGTATATAAATATATCGAATTGTTCATATTTTCTCGCCAGTGCACCACAACTGGTTATCAAAGGCCGTGGACATTGACTTGGTTGTCGATGTTATGTCTGTCCGTACGTCGTACCTGTGTTCTCGTCCGGGTCGTATTAAGCGTTTCGTGATAGCATTTGTACTGTCAAAACCGAATACGCAGGCGACGACCCCGTCATTGTAATTGTGTGTTCAACTCTCTCTCTCTCTCTCTCATATTTTCTGTTCAATCGATAAAATAAAACATGTCATGAGCTCTTTAAAAATGTACAAGGAATATTGCAGAGTTTAGCCGTAATTTTTAACTGAATTTAAACACATATAAGATCATTGGAAAGAAAAGCAGTAACTCCTAAACGGAATAAGATATATCGACATGGTTTCTCGACAATTTTTCTTTTTAATAGTCCTCTATGATATAAACATATATTGCATTGAATTGAATAATATATAAATGTACATGGGAAAATTTGTGGGAATATTCTTTACAGCTTTTTAATGAATCAAAATAGTGTTGATCGGATTCAAATGTACGAACTCAGGAAGGCGACATCTGATCAAGCGTAGTGAGAACATAAGAACTCATCCTTTATTTTGCCACTCACTTTTAAAGTGCATCTTGACGTCAAGAAGATGTTCTTGTCACTTTAAGATTCTCACGGTCAGTTCTTTAATGTCACAATACTTGTAAACTCAATGGAATTAATATATACATGAAAGAGCTCTTATCCAGCTAAAACTCACTTGCCCACGCAATCGTCGAAATAGTGTCATAAACACTAAAGAAGTCGAAGTTTTAACTATGATATATTTATTCCCCAAACAATGCAGATAACAGTTAACATCAAAAAGTCAATTGAAAACAATGTAGTCCTTAAATGGTGTGATTTATTACAATTAAACGTCAAACGATGAGTTTAATTGTATTTATTTCTATTGAAGTTTACATTTGATATATTGTAGCCTTTGTTGCATGAAGGAAGGCTTTAAATTAAAAGAAGAGTAAAGCTCCTTCTTGGTATCTTCCAAAAATATTTATGTTTTATTGCATCGTTTCTTTTAAATATATATATATATATATATATATATATATATATATATATATATATATATATATATATATATATATATATATATATATATATATATATATATATATATATATATATACATATATATATATATATATATATATATATATATATATATATATATATATATATATATATATATATATATATATATATATATATATATATATATATATATATATATATATATTTATATATATATATATATATATATATATATATATATATATATATATATATATATATATATATATATATATATATATATAATTATATAATTATATATATATCTGTTTCCTGTTAAAATAACTGGTCATTTGCCGCTAAATGTTATCCTGCGTTAAGATTTACAATGCTAGTAGCATTAATCTGTTTTCGCTATGTGCACCTGTTTTATCAACATCCACTGTTCAATCTGTTTGTGTTTTGGTAATCCTGTATCATACAGATATGAAGATTAAAATAATTTTTCCTTTTACTTTTGTATGAATCAAGTGGTTTTTAAATTAATTCTATTCCACAAAATTGCACAATAAAAAATTTCCATAGATGAAAACCAACATTCTGTAATCTTTTCATTCATTCTTACAAACATTTACTCCAAAGAAGTTGAATTTGTAACTATAGTAAATCCATATTGCAAAATATACAGAGGATGGAACAACAAAAGATGAGATATGCTTAAATTTAATCAAGTTTACATTAAACATTTTGTAGCTTTAGCTGTATGAAGCAAGTCTTTAAAGAAAACTAGAACTACTTCTTGTTATCTTCGAAAAATAATTTATTTTAGTTTTGGTATAGTTTCTCATATATCTGTTTTTATTTTGCTTTACCAATTTCTTGCCGTATGCCGCTAAATCTTATTCTGCGCTATTTTAAGATTTACCACACTAGTAGCATTAATCTGTTTTCCCTATGTGCACCTGCGCTATAAACGTCCATTATCCATATCTTTTTAAACTTTAAATTGTATAAAATTCTCAAACTGGTTGTATAATTTCTTGAAACCGTTTAAATTTAAAATCGGGCGACACTTTGTATAACTCAAGTGATGCATACAAGTTTTAAAACGAATGTGTTGCAAAGTATTGATTGGGCGTCTTTACATTCGCTAAAGTGGCCTAGTGTGAATTGATTGGTTATATGTATCATGCTTCATAGAAGCGAACAGCTTTTTAAGACAATGGCAGAATTAAGGATAGCATAGTGGCACCATTTAGTTTCAAGGCCAAAGTGAATATGTTTAGATTTGACCGAAGATAAAACCCCTTCGAACTGTACGTCATATTGATTATAATTATCTAAAACCCACATAGATATTTGGCCTCAACGATATCCAACAATAAATAAGAAGTAGTAAATCCTCGCAAAGCAAACCACTTTCACGGGTAGTGCCTCCTTTGACTATTACATGTTGGCCTTATTACGGAGCACTAAAAAAAGTCCCGGGGGATTTTTTGCTTTGCGATTTTCTGAAATATATTCTCAGAATGATACATGACGAAACGCTTCACATAAGATATCCATTTCATATGTAGAGAATAATGCTGGTCGCAACAAAGAACATTAGTTATCGCAAAAATATTGGTGAGCGATGGAAAATAATTAATGCGCGAACGCTTCACAACCTATATATTCTTCTAAATGAGAGCTTCATCAGATACTTGATTTAAAAAAAAAAGCAAGAGACAAACCGTGTCGAATCAACAAAGTTATAATTTGTGCAATTGTTTGTTTGTTTTTTTAAACATATTTATTCAACTTCCAAAAACAATAACAATCAACAGCTCAAGAAATATACAAAAACTGACGGTTTTTACAAAGCAAACAATTTCAAAGAAAACATATAAAAAAAGAGGGAAATTATGAATTACTGTTACTTTCAAAAATGTATCTTTAAACAATGAAAAATAATCATAACTTCTTTTTTTAACTTAAAAGTTTTTTTTCATCTTGAGCATCATCTTCATAGCTGTTTTAAATCTATAAAGAGTAGGTATGGTATTGGTATATTTACATGTGAAAATAAAATATTTAGCGTGAAAAACAATGTAATTGTATTTAAAATAGTTTTCATCAGTATAACCAAAAGCAATAAGTTTATAATTCAAACTTGAAGTTATATCACTTAAAGTATCAACAAAAAACGTCATTCCAAAACTTAAGTGAAATATTACATGACCAAAATAGATGCTTGAATGTTTCACTGTCAATATTACAAAAGGAACAAAGGTCATTATCTAGTATTTTTAACTTGTGGAGGTAGCTATTTACAGAAAGTATTTTGTGAATGAATTTAAATTAAAAATAATGGTTTTTTGTTTCGCGGACTGCTATAAAAAACGATCTCAGTAGTATTTAGTAATATGTGTCGCCCTGTTTAAATGACATAAATGATTATAACTCCACTTTGTGACTTTTTTAACCCGTACAATGTTACTTAAAACGTTTTCTTGATAAGAGGGTATTTTCCTCTAAAAGGTACAAATATCAGATTTCCATTCCTTAGGAATGGCAGAGATCAAATCATAGAAAAATGTAAAATTCTTAGAATTTATATCATTAACATCATTAAAAGATTCAAAATTATAGATATGACCAGCGCCGGAGTATAGATCTGAAATATATTTAACACCCTTTGAGACATAATTATTACTAAAAACTGTATAATTGCCAATACGAATAGAATGATTGTTCCAAATAATTTCGGAGTTAAAATTATAGGTAGGTTTGACATGACTTGATTTACTCCATGAGATACGCACATCTCTCACAAATTGATTAGGAATCTTAACAACATCAAATTCACCGAAATTGCATCTGAATATAAAATCTTTGCCAGCAATTCTTTGCTGGAAAACATTTTAAAATTCCATGACAATTGTTTATGTTTTCCCCTAAAATAATTTGTGTTTTTATTTTATTTCCAACGTGAGGTACATGAGATGAGTATAACATGTCCTTGTAAAGTGCATGTTATACCTCATCTCAATGATTAAACAAAAAAGATTTCCAATAATCTAAAAAAGAGGGAATTAATTTTTAGCGATATACATATTCATTGCCTTTGTTCTACACATTTATGAAATCACATAAATAATAGAAAAAATAAAGATTCACGGAAATACTTCTTTTAAACCTTACAAAGTACAGTTTTTCCCTAGATGAACAATCTATAGTCATTTCTACTAGTCATTTAATAATAATTCTGCTAAATTGATTTTCGAAATCTTATATTTACCAGTTCAGTTCGTACCGCCAATTAAGGGACTCAAGCATGCGCAATGAGCTTACAGTGATGTATGGAAGCCGCCATTTTTATTGTGAAGTTTCTGTCATAGATGCTTATCAGTCGTTTCATTGAAGGTTTGTAACAAAGTTTACTTTCTTCATGTTCAATTTCGAGAAAGTAAAACGTTACTATCACTCGGTTATTGCTAAGTAATTTTTAAGTAATCCCCAAGTTGTTTCTCCTAATTTCAGAAAACCCTCTTAAAGCGCGACTGCCTAACGATAACACATAATAATAATTCATCACTTGTCTTCAAATTTCTCGAAAACCGCTCTCCCGATTGGGGTACGAACCGGACTGTTTACGCTTTGTGCGTTTGGTAAAGCCTCTCTGTTATATTTGCATTGCAGTTCTCCTTAATATAATTTACAGTTTTACTACATTTAAATGAGTTTTAAAACAACTGGAATCAAAATCACGTAAAATTAAAATGTGTTGATACTGTACATCTACGGTTTGTACGTTTTGGTTAAACCCCTATGTAATATTTACGTAGCCGTTTTCCTAACTACAATATTCCTTTTAATTTACAATTTCACTATTTTTAAATGAGTTCAATAAAAGACGAGTCATCTACTTACTTTTGTCAGACTTAAGACGGAATTTTTATCACCTCTGTTTTTCGTTTATCAAGTACTGACCAGTGACACAGCATTTCCCTAGATGAACAATTTGTAGTCATTTCTACTAGTCATTTATGAATAATTCATAGGATTTACTCTCATCTTCAGATCCAAGGTAAATAACTGCAGCAAAAATTTCCCATCACTCGAAATCTAGCTTAGATGTGTTTCTTACTCTAAAGCATCAAGAAGTTTTTGAGCAATTTTATTTTGCCATACGCAAGAAGTACTTTTAAAATCTTTGTTTTTTGTTTATCAATTACCCTTGGAAGTACTGACTACATCCCTGGCCTTGAAAGTGACAAGGAGAATAACTGTGGAGTGAAGTCTTGATAGATGATCCTGGAAAAACTTTACATGGAGAGTCAAATCTTTATTCTATTAAAATAAGTACTTTTCGTTTTTGCTGACAACGTTTTTGTTTGGACGTGTAAATATTATGAATATATTAATTACACCGCATTTTATATGCAGATAAATAAACAGACATTCAGAGATGTTTTGCTTTAAAAGGTTAAAAAGG
>JAIGNY010001138.1:367500-387500 GCA_020152595.1 Chiridota heheva
TAGCTCATGAGCGCAAGGTACTTCAATTTATTTCGTATTATGATCAACTATGTATAACATCTCCCACTGATTTAAACTTATCTGCTTTAAAAGGTTTCAAGAATGAGCTCGATTTGATATACGACTATAAACTTAAAGGTATTTTTATTCGTTCCAGGGCAAGGTGGGTTGAGGGTGGGGAGAAAAACACCAGGTATTTCCTTAATTTAGAACGTAGAAATAAGGCCTCCAACTGTATTACTAAATTAATAAATGGTACTGGTTCGCATGTTACTGATAAGCATGTACTTCTTGATGAAATTGAATTTTTTACCGTTCTCTTTATTCCAAACGTCCTGTTAGTGACCCCTCTACGCTTTTCAATTCCATTAACAGTAACAAACGTATTTCGAATGAGGATTCGGTTTCTATAGAAGGCCCATTAACTTTTAGCGAATGCAAAGATTCCCTATTTTCTATGCCGTCTAATAAATCCCAGGTACCGATGGCTTAACTTCTGACTTTTATAAACATTTTTGGGATAAAATTGGGAAATTCGTTGTTAACGCTCTAAATTTTTCTTATATTAATATGTGTTTATCCAAACAACAATCACAGGCAGTGATTTCTTTAATTCTTAAGCCTGGCAAAAACCCATCATTCTTAAAAAACTGGAGACCTATCGCTCTACTTAATACCGATTACAAAATAGCAGCTAAATCCCTGGCCAACCGTTTAAAATGTATTTTAGTTGATCTTATCAGTCCAGAGCAGACTGGTTTCCTTAAGGGTAGGTATATCGGGAAAATATTCGTTTAGTGTTAGATACTATTAGCTATTGTAAACATAATAATTTACCAGCTTCATTAATCTTTCTCGATTTTGAGAAAGCGTTCGACTCCTTGGACCACTCATTTATTAACAAGGTACTTTCTTATTTTAATTTTGGACGGGGTTTCATACAATGGGTTTCTACCCTTTATGCAAAGGCTACTTCATGTGTAATCAACAATGGTCATTGTACTAATTATTTTCAGGTATCACGTGGCGTACGACAAGGCTGTCCTCTTAGTCCTTATTTATTTATAATTTGTTCTGAAATTCTTTGTATCTATATCAAGCATAACCATTCTATTAGAGGTATACATGTAAGTGATATCAACTTAAAAATTTGTCAATATGCTGATGACACTGTTCTATTTACGGACGGTTCTAAGTCGTCCACTGATGCCGCCATTTTAAGTCTAAATAACTTTGGCAAAGTTTCCGGTCTCGTAATTAATTTTGATAAATCATACATTTTCCCCCTTGGTTATTACACCGAAATACCCCAAATCATCTCAAAAATTATATTCTTAAGTTTTCAAATGGCCCTATCTATTATTTAGGTATTTCGTTTACAACTCACCATGACGATTTTTTCCATCTGAATTATCAGCCCAAATTATCTCGCCTTAAGAACATTCTTAATCTATGGTCAACTCGTGACCTCACACCCATAGGCAAAATTACTATCATTAAATCTTTTGCTCTTTCCCAACTAGTCTACTTATTTACTGTGCTTCCAAACCCCCCTCATTCCTATATCAAAGAACTTAACAAAATTTTGTATAAGTTTATTTGGAATGGTAAACCACATAAAGTTAAAAGCTCTTCACTTATTAATGATTATGATGAGGGTGGGCTTCGTATGTTGCATGTTGAATCTTTTATTTCTACTCTAAAGTGTTCTTGGATTCGTCGCTATTGTTCACCTATTTCAAATAATTTAGAAGATCTAGCTTTACGTAATTGATTTAGCTTTACGTAATTTTGGAAATATGTTTCTATTTGAATGTAACATGAGTCTACATGATTTTTCTGTTTTGTAAAACAGGTATGTGAAGCTTGGTTTTCTTTTAACTTTAATATGTCGCTTGATCACTTTGATAACCAAATTATTTTATGCAACTCACTTCTAAAAATCTTTTAAACGCTGGAGCATTTCGTGTCCGTGATTTTTTCTGCATTGATGGTTCCCCGAAAAGTTATATCGACTTTATAAAAGAGTTCAAGCTTACATCCCTACCTTTCACCCGTTATTTTGGTATTATCTCTTGCATACCGGCCTCTTGGAAAAATAATTTACCTCCCCATGTTGCCAACTCTGTTAATGTTACCCGTAATGAATCAAATTTATCACTTTATTGTTCCAATTGTATTTCCAACAGATCAATCTATTATTCTATCGTAAAACAGTACAAGAAGTTACCATCCTGTTTAGATAAGTGGAACGACGATTTTCCTTATGTTACCGATTGGAACAAAATCTTTCTGTTATCCTTTAAAGCTGTTAAGAATTCTAAACTTCATTATTTCCAATTCCGTTTCATTCACAGGATACTAGGTACCAATTATTTTTGAATAAGATAGGTTTATTAGATTCACCCTTGTGTACATTTTGTAATGCCTCAGATGAGACTTTATCTCATCTCTTTTGGGATTGCTCGTTTGTTACTTGTTTCTGGAGTGATGCTGTGAAGCTTATTATTTCAAACCCCGTTGTTCTTAATAAAGTCATTGTATTCTTTGGACAACTAGATAATCTGAAAGCCCCTTTAAATTATTTCCTAATTCATGCTAAAAATTATATTTATAATTGCAGGTGTAAGTCTGTTTTACCCCAAGTTAATCATTTTCATCGCATTTTGTTATTTAATCTTCAAGTTGACGGGTATATCAATCGTCATGGCAACCCAAATAGCACCCTTTATAATTTCTTTAAGTAACACTAGTATGTAGACTAAACTACTGCATTCTTTGCACTTATACTTGCATCTATTCTATACTCAATTTACTCCTTTTGTATGTGGTTGTGGCTATTATGTATCTCAACCCAAAAATTCTCTATTTTGACACTGTGAAATTGTTTGCTTTGTTTAACTTTATATATTGTACTGTTCACATTCTCTGACGGTTGATATTCATTGCGTCTCATTGCGTCATATTGTGTTACTTATTCCTTTACCCCCGTTAATGTTTTTTTTTTTTTTTTTGTGAATGGCAGGAGGCAAGGTACGTCTGTGTATTTTGCGCATTCCTTTCATTGGTAATCTTCTTAATTTATTGTTTTTACTATATTAGCTAGCTTTTGCTAATTTTTCGCCTAGTTGTGTTTTTATCGATTTATTTTTCTTTCATTCACTTATCACCCTATGAAGTCGCAGAATACACAGATGTGCTTTTCTCATTATTTTCAATTGATTGTGTTGTACATTATATCATTATCTGCTCTCACTTATGTTAAAAAGTAATCAAATATTAGTTATTATTTGTTATGTGAGGTTTCTTTTACAAATGTATGAATTGTTATTGTTGTTGTTGAAGATGTCAATAAACGGAGTAAAAAAAAAAAAAAAAATAAAAATAATAATAATAATAATAATAATAATATAATAATAATAATAATAATAATAATAATAATAATAATAATAATAATAATAATAATAATAATAATAATAATAATAATAATAATAATAATAATAATAATAATAATAATAATAATAATAATAATAATAATAATAATAATAATAATAATAATAATAATAATAATAATAATAATAATAATAATAATAATAATAATAATAATAATAATAATAATAATAATAATAATAATAATAATAATAATAATAATAATAATAATAATAATAATAATAATAATAATAATAATAATAATAATAATAATAATAATAATAATAATAATAATAATAATAATAATATATAATAATAATAATAATAATAATAATAATAATAATAATAATAATAATAATAATAATAATAATAATAATAATAATAATAATAATAATAATAATAATAATAATAATAATAATAATAATAATAATAATAATAATAATAATAATAATAATAATAATAATAATAATAATAATAATAATAATAATAATAATAATAATAATAATAATAATAATAATAATAATAATAATAATAATAATAATAATAATAATAATAATAATAATAATAATAATAATAATAATAATAATAATAATAATAATAATAATAATAATAATAATAATAATAATAATAATAATAATAATAATAATAATAATAATAATAATAATAATAATAATAATAATAATAATAATAATAATAATAATAATAATAATAATAATAATAATAATAATAATAATAATAATAATAATAATAATAATAATAATAATAATAATAATAATAATAATAATAATAATAATAATAATAATAATAATAATAATAATAATAATAATAATAATAATAATAATAATAATAATAATAATAATAATAATAATAATAATAATAATAATAATAATAATAATAATAATAATAATAATAATAATAATAATAATAATAATAATATAATAATAATAATAATAATAATAATAATAATAATAATAATAATAATAATAATAATAATAATAATAATAATAATAATAATAATAATAATAATAATAATAATAATAATAATAATAATAATAATAATAATAATAATAATAATAATAATAATAATAATAATAATAATAATAATAATAATAATAATAATAATAATAATAATAATAATAATAATAATAATAATAATAATAATAATAATAATAATAATAATAATAATAATAATAATAATAATAATAATAATAATAATAATAATAATAATAATAATAATAATAATAATAATAATAATAATAATAATAATAATAATAATAATAATAATAATAATAATAATAATAATAATAATAATAATAATAATAATAATAATAATAATAATAATAATAATAATAATAATAATAATAATAATAATAATAATAATAATAATAATAATAATAATAATAATAATAATAATAATAATAATAATAATAATAATAATAATAATAATAATAATAATAATAATAATAATAATAATAATAATAATAATAATAATAATAATAATAATAATAATAATAATAATAATAATAATAATAATAATAATAATAATAATAATAATAATAATAATAATAATAATAATAATAATAATAATAATAATAATAATAATAATAATAATAATAATAATAATAATAATAATAATAATAATAATAATAATAATAATAATAATAATAATAATAATAATAATAATAATAATAATAATAATAATAATAATAATAATAATAATAATAATAATAATAATAATAATAATAATAATAATAATAATAATAATAATAATAATAATAATAATAATAATAATAATAATAATAATAATAATAATAATAATAATAATAATAATAATAATAATAATAATAATAATAATAATAATAATAATAATAATAATAATAATAATAATAATAATAATAATAATAATAATAATAATAATAATAATAATAATAATAATAATAATAATAATAATAATAATAATAATAATAATAATAATAATAATAATAATAATAATAATAATAATAATAATAATAATAATAATAATAATAAAATAATAATAATAACAATATTAGTATTAATAATAATAATTATAATAATAATGATAATAATAATAATGACAACAATAATGCCATTAATAGTAAAATAAAAAACAACAACATCACCACCACCAACAACAACAATAATATTAATAATAATAATAAATAAAAGATGAATAAAACGCACACAATCTAAAACACAACGGTTTAGCAATATTTGGGTAATATGAATATTTAACGGGTCTTTGCCCTCACGTCGTCTGTGGGTTATGGAGGCATGAAGTTTATCGATCTGCTGTGGACTATCTATCTGTGAAATTCGCAAAAACGAGCGCTCTAACTTTTCGGTCTATTACTCTTTAAGATATACACACTGTTCAGTAGTGTGCAATCTTGCATGCTCAGCATATTTGCATGGTCAGCATATTATGTTTTCCTGAGTAAGAGTAGCGTGATAGAAGATGAGCAGTATAATTTTTGTTATACTGGGTAATGGCTGTGTTATAAAATGAAGGTAATGTTTTTTAAAAGTCAATCATCAACCGTCTCCGATTCAAACTCTAAATCATGTGTAATCTGTGTAATGTTTGTATAATTTTTAGAGTTGGATTCACACACACACACACCCACACACACACACACACTCATAATTCAGTGCAATCGACATTGTTCTGTCTGTATGTGCAGCGTCCACGACAATTACCTTTACTACAACCACACTTAGCTAATTGCACCAATTATTCTGTTGCTGGAGAAAGTCGCGAGAGAACTGACATCAGCTCACCATTAGGTTCACGTGACCAACCTAGTGCAGTGGCTTCAAGTTTTCGTGGTCTAGCAACCACAACCTGCTACCAAATTTTACATTGCTATTCTTGTATTTTCATAAATGGTACCTTGTGTTGGTGGAAGTTTTTTAGTCCCCTGATCTGCTGATTAGCCTTCAGTGCCAGGAAGTGAGACCACCGTGCCTTCTTTGCATGTGTGTGTGGACTTGTTTGTATTATACAGCTGACAGACCAACTCCTCACATCCTATAAGTACCATTTCACGGGTTTATCCTCAATACTTAATACAGAGAGTGCACTGATAACATTGACACTAGCTGTCAGAAATGCATTCCACCATGCTTTTGTTTTTTCTTTTGTCGTGAATGTGACCGGTGGTGTCGCAGCTTGACTTATATCATGTTACTCTCTCAGTGCTGTGGCTTTGTTCTTCCCAAGTGCATCGTAAACGGGCTGCAGTTTTACAATGTGACGTCTTTCACCAGTTCCCATTATTAGCGCTGGTTCTGACCCCAAATACGGCTCAGTAGACACCGCCAGAACCATCACATCCTAATCTGAGGAATAAATATGAACAATTAAACCATACAGTTTGTGTACCTCAGCAGCATAAAGAAAGGGTATCTGCTTCGTGCATGCTCTGAAGGTCCACGAAATCTGTTGTTCTCTGATTTTAAAGGACACTTTGATGTAACTGCAGTAACTGGTGAATTGGAATGCTTGATCCTTCGTCGTGGTACTGCTGAGGAAATTGACAAAATCTTTTGTAGGAGTTGCATCCTCTACTTTATAACACGGCTGCTGTTTTGATTTTTCTTTTGTGCGTAGCTTCCTGGTTGCGTCCTGGGAGAAGGGTGAACGCTGTAGTCATAAAATACAACATATGTGCACATGTGTCTTTGTGACTTCCTGTCTACTGCTTGCACGAATTGTTTTAGAATATATTACGTAATAGTGTTTTTTGTAATTTTAGTTTAACTAATTGTATTTCATGCTGGCATGGTTAAAAACTTCATGACACTAAGATGTTGGCTTATTTATAGGCAGAGTGACGTGGTGTGAATTAAATAATCATGCTAGTAATATCTGACAATCGATTCAGAAGATTGATTGTAGATCTAATAAATTAATCACACATGTTACAGTCGTTATAAAGTGGACTAATTTGTGTTGTTTTTTAACTACGACTCCGCACTTCGCACTGTTTGCAAAAAAATGACTTTGAAAATGTTGTTATTTTTTCCACGACTCTCCATCCTGTGTGATAAAAAGACACTACAAAAAATGTATTCATGGCGTCATGCCCAGTCGATCCATCGAAACCGGATTGATGTTCCCCCTCCCCTGCGCAGCCCCCCTGCGGCTTTAATTACTGATACCTGATTAAAAAAAGGGGGAAGCTGAAGCGGGGTACACACCTCCCAGAATCTGCCCCTCCACTCCGTTTTGCAATTCCCTAGACAGGGGCTTCGACCGATGACTTTTAACCCCCACACCTCCCTGAAGGTATTCATTAACTACTTCAGACATTTACACATTACGCTGTCCATTTGATAAGAAATGGCTTATATGTTGTCGTACGGGCTTATCACTTACATGCATGACCTCATTCGAATATGATGCAAGCCTATAAATGCATAATCAAACTTATGTCACTGTGTTAGGATAAGTGTACAATTGATTCCTTTAAGCATGCTTAAGCTAAAACCACAAGAGTTACAATAATCCAAACATTATGTAATTTTCATCTGTGACATTACTGGCAAAGATGCAACTTTAACTCATTACAGGTCTTGATTGGCACACAGCAAATTGATATCCGGGGATGTGGTGAAGCTAGCCAGCTTGTTGCCCTTAAGATAATAGGAAGCAATACTATAGCTGTAATAAAATAGTGTGTTCACACAGGCTGTGTGACAAGGTACATGAAGAAAAATAACTATCAGAACAATGGTAGGATGGGACATTTGGGCCTTTGGTGAGAGGCTTGGAGTAAATACACCTAATTGTATAGTGACTGTTAAGTAACAGCTGTCACACCAAGATAAACACCAACGGTAAATCCTGCTAATGAGGCAGCCATTTTTAATTTGGCAGCCATTTTTAATGTAACAGCCATCTTCAAATTTACATTGAATGAACAAAAGATTATTACAAAATAATACATAATGAAAATGTGAAATATTGGGTAAAATATGATTTTCGGATGTCAAATTTCAAAATGGCTGCCAATCTATAAGGATGGCTGCCAAAGAATGTAAACAGATTTTGTATATTTTATAATGTACGAAATCGATTATGGTCTGCAAGATTTTAGCAAAAAATTCCACTCAGCCTCTTTTATGACAGGGTATACACTATAAATCGAAGACAAAACTAATATTCGACAAAACTGTTGGAACCCTTTAATGTTTTATGCTCATTGTTTATATGATTGACGGCCAAATGCAGCCACTAATTTTTAGGTAAAATTCGTTATTTCCTAACTCTTCCCTGTTCAAGTTTTAGACATATAACAACCAATTGCAATGTATGTGAATGGTATCATCAGATTTCACAATTTATTGGGGTGGATGTGGGATAAGCACTGATTCATTTTAGGTATGCTTTAAAAAAAAAAAAAATTGGAAAGGAGCAGGAGAGGGAGAAATCGAGCTGATTATTGAGGAGAAAGTTTGTAGAAGGGGACATTGACTTTGTTGTGTTCAAACAAAATCCCTTTAAGTGCTACTATTTATTTTTAACCTTGGCTTAAGGAAAAACATAGAAACCTCTTTTGCGATTATTACATATACAATGTACCATACTTTAGTACAATATTGTAAGTCAATTATGTGAGTGTTTCTTTTACTTTATACTCACTTTAATGTATTACTTGTTGGTCGCTAATTTGCAAACCAAAACAGAAGTAAGCGTGACGTCAACTCTACGTCACTGAGATATACATAGAGAATTTCATGAGAAACATCTCCGACTTCAAAGCTCATTCAATACAAGCTCTCACCAGTATTACGCTTTTCATTTGAAGTTGTCCCCAGTGTAGAGCGCACACTCATCATATCAATTGACTTTTATGCTGCATTATTTAAAAAATAATGAAATAGAATACTTTACACTATTGATGATTTTATTTTTAGGGATGTTTACAGTAAAAGGATGACACTAATTTGCATTAAAATTCCTTAATATTAAGGATCACGCAAGGCCTGTGTCATCATTCAAATTACGATTGATCCCGGAACTGACTAGGGGTGTTTGGTACATTAACATGGCTTCTGGTACCAAGCCAAACGTTTAATATCAACATTCTTGGTCATTCTTGGTACCCATGAACATATGAAGAAAACAACAACATTTTAGTGATATTCTATATTTTCTTGGTGGATATAACTTCCACTTAGAAGCATGGTCGTAATGTCTTAACATTATCTAATGTCTTAGCATGGTCTTGATGTCTTAACATTATCTAATGTCTTAGCATGGTCTTGATGTCTTAAGAACGGACTTTTACATAGGTTCTGGGTCAAAAATCGCTCGCGGAAAATTGAGTTTTGTTTCATTTGCCAAGTTTTGCGCACGTTAAGATTTTATTACTTACGGCACGAATCTTTGAAACCAGAAAACGCGCGAAACTTGCCAAAAATTCAACAACTCAAGAATAAACGTTCACCAAGTGAAGAACAAAAACTCTACAATTCAAATAATACAAACTCAACAACTCAATAACAAAAACTCAGTTTATGTTCAACGTCTGGTTAATGCGTTTTCCTTTTAAAATGTTTTAAAACTGTTTTTATTATTGTTTTCATTAGATTCTGCTGTCCAATTGGAAATTTGGTACCACAGGTAGCAATTTGGTAACATTATGAAAATTATTTGGTACCAAGTGACTGAAATGGTAAGCATGGTGTGGGGCCGATGGTTTTGTGAAGCTCTTGATTATTTTCTTCAGTGGTTTTAAAAGAGCAGCTATAGTTGGGTAAACTTTCTTGAATCAACATTACATGCCACAGAGGTCACTCACGAGTTAAAAGCACACTCAAAAAGCTACAACAAAATATTGGGCATGACATGACTTCAACATATTGTGTTAGAAATTTGAAATTTTCATGTTTTAAGACTTTTGGGAATTTTGATAAGCCATCTCCCGAAACGAATTCAATTGTTTTGAGAAAATGGAAACTTACTGTACTCAGAAAAATTAGCAAAAATTAGCTTGGTGATCGGGTGATATTCCAAACAATAAGGCTGATTGAAACTTGATCGAACTCATCATCTTCGATAATTCTCATGACGAAAAATAAAAGATTTATTTTACTATAAGTGTGTTATTAATTTAGATAAACAAAGTTTATGCCTTTCATATATTTTCTTATTTCAAAAATAGGATTAACCATCCCTGACATGTTTATTCACCGTTGATAAAGTTACAAACATTTTACGCAGCTATGTAATTTTGATTTATGACACACTCTTCGCAGATTGCACTTTCTACTAGGATCTTGGGATTATTCTCCTTGGCGGGGTGACTTTCATGATGGTCTTGGAAAACAAATATAAATGTAAAAGGCCTCATATTTTCACCTACTTTAAATCCTTTGGTATTTCTATGAAAAAATAAATATATTCGTATTACAGTCTGACATCGTTCAATTTCATTCAAAACACGGTGCGATGAAAATATTACTAAACAGTAAATTTCCGGGAAGACCATTTGCGGGATTGACCGAATTTTACAAAAAGAAATAGATCATTTGAAGTCAACATGGCGAATAGTGATTTTAGGGATGAAAAGGTTGTTATGAAAGAGAAATAAAATGGTGCAACAGATTTCTAAAATATACATATTACTATATACATTTTCAATTCTTCTCCACTTGGTTTTGATTGGCACGCTCACTCTTAATGTACTTTTTATCGAAATATAAATATTTGTCGGATATTAATGAAGAGCTATGCGCCAAAAAGCGTTAATATTTTGTATTGAGCCAGCAAAGCATTAAAAGACATTTACACAGCATGCGGCTTGCTGTATACCCGGCCAAGAATGTATACTTATTGGCCTCGTCTCCATGTTCTGATGTAACACAAAACACAATTATATTTTTCCTCATGGTCTTACTGCATATGTGTACAAGTATATCAGACAACATTTCATCAACATGATTATTTCGAAGGTCTGTTCACAATGGTTGTGTTTCATACATCTCGTTGACCTAAATAAATATATTTATCTTTGAACCAAATATTGAAGTTGTTTTAATACTGGTCTGATATTATCAACCTCCCCCCACCCCTCCCCCCCCCCCAACTCACATAGCCCTTTCATGTTGAATGCTTCAATAACTTTTGAACTCCAATGTAGCCAAAGAATGATAGCCTGTCCTCCGAGAAGTCCAGTGCTCAAATTCATTCTTGATAAGTTCGCTTGAGGAAGTGTTTTAATTATTTGAAATAAATTCCTCCCTAATACAAATAACTAAAGAAGATGGAAAAATTATCAATACTATTATATCACTATCGATTAAATGGATGTGACGTTTGGGAAACATCATATGACTTTGAAGATCATTTGAACTAATAAATTCCTTTTGAAAGTTGTCATTTTAGGTTTATTCATCATCATTTAAACCTACGTGAAAAAAACACACACACTTACAGATCCTTTGAGAAAACAATACGTATTATAGCTAAGTACACCTTCCCTTTCTTTTTCCGGTATCCAGTGAAGGATGGATGGAATAATTAAATCCACTTAAATAAATCAAGAAAGAAAAAGCATAGCAGAAATTACAACTGATAACATGAAATATACATATATATATGTGTATATATATATATATATATATATATATATATATATATATATATATATATATATATATATATATATATATATATATATATATATATATATATATATATATATATATATATATATATATATATATATATATATATATATATATATATATATATATATATATATATATATATATATATATATATATATATATATATATATATATATATATATATATATATATATATATATATCGTGATATCGTCTTTATATGCGTATTGAATACACGGTTCAAAGGACTTTGTACCCGCGAATGACCCTACTAAAGTCGGGCCACTCTACTTGTGTCAAAGTCCTTTGCCCCGTGTATTAAATACGCACATAAACACTCCATCTCAAAATTAATCAATGACAGTAATCACACTTTTCCTTACAATTATCTTTAGACATTGATCTATATACATAATTTCACTGTTGGGTATATTATTTTAAGCAGTTTAGATTGCATCTAATGGGAATGTTACAAAAAAAGGGTTATTTCTTTTAAGAGACATAACCGGGATACTTACTGTACCTTGGAAGCCAATAGCGACCTAGTTCTTAACATTATTATGTTTGCCGTGAATGCTCTAGAGATGACTACTAGGGAAGCGAAGAGAAGATAGAGAATTTACTAACTCATAGAACATTAATCTTTTAGGAAGTCGTTAATACTTTTCATGAAACCCGAAGATGGTTTTCAATGGATAAGCATTCCTTTCAATTTTAAACGCTTATCTTTATCGTCTGTTTTACTAAAGCGAGGAATGAAAGCGACAGATGAATTTTAGCTGGCTACTCTTCAATCCTGGAGAAAGTATTAATGGTAGGTTTAATATCAATGACGTTACTTTAAATGCCTTTTACAAAGATTCCTTTCAAGCAATTGAAAACAAACTGTGTTCGAACCAGGCTTCCTCCTTGAACTTCTGTTTGCGATGTCACCTGTATTCATCTGTTGCAAAACTTTACGGCCAGTTATTGTCTCCATCGTATTTTTTTGCTTTATTTATTTGGTTCTTCACAACATATTTACATATAACAATATACAACATATACAGATATACAATTGAGTTTACAAATATTTGAATTGTTGAAATACAGTTATCAACATATAGAAATGTGGATAGGTGTAGGATATAATAATATACAATATGTATGTGAAAGGAAGTCTTGCAAAAAAACTCTGGAGAGCTTAACTAAGTACAACACTCCCTGGTACAAAGTAAGTTAATTTTAGCATAAACTACCCACCTCACCCCTTCGAAGTTACTACACCTCCCCCCCCCCCCAATTTTTTTTTTTTTTTTTTTTGTATAGGTAACAAATGTAAATTCGTGTGTTTTGATTGATCGAAACTCAGCGGTACCATGTGCACTTACATCGATAGGTCAAATATCATGCTTTGGAACAAAATTTACGCCACCACATCTAAATCACGATAAATGGCCTTTAACAAAAACGTGCAATGGAGCATCACGGTACTGACAACGTATTTTTTTTTTTTCATAGCTTACGTATAATACAATTTTGACTCGATTTTTTTTTTTTAATCGATTTTATCAAAACGATAGTATGTTTATTCCCGATTATCTTCAGAAATTGACATCTATATCACCAATCCTTCAAAGAATGATCCATTTCATTCGTTGAAAGTTTTATAATCCCACTGAGTAACCTAAATTATAAAATAGCTACCATCCCTACAATTGTATTTTCAAGCGATTGTAAGCGGTTTCAAATACCTCAACAAAATGTTTAAACAAAAATACATTCATACAAATTAATAATAAATAAAACGTAATACAAAATTCGACATCAAAATCGTTTGCAGATTTGTATATTTAGACAATATCAAATATCCAGGTATGTTTATGTCGAATTGTTTTGAAATGCACAAATATATGACGTCATAGTACTCTTTGTCGTTTTCTACTATTTCAGTTTAATTAATTGTCTTTTATTCTGGCATGCTTTGCGAGAAACATCTTTTACGCACGGTGTATGTAATTAGTATCAAGGAATTGTAAATGAGTTAAGCTTTGCCCTTTTTCGATGAAGAAAACATCACTAAAAGATGCAATTCTTAAACTTGTTTTCTTGGCATAGACAAATACGCTCTTCTTTTACCTCTAACGTGTTGGCAATGTATATATCAAAAAGAAAATCTCGAAACTGAAAGCAACCCCTTATTATCTTTTATGCGTCTCATATTGGATTGATTTTTTGTGCTCTAAAGTTGAAAGAACTTCGGAAAACATAGCTAAAAGATTTCTTAAATTTCTTCATTTTTTCTTCTGTTCTTGACATGGAAAAAATACACTCTTGATTTGCCTCTATACACGTGTTGCCAATGTATATATCATGATTAATAACATATGTAAACCCATATGTTGGGTCCGGCAAATGTGTGATCGATAACATAACAGATTTCTTGCAACAAATAAGGAAAATTGAAAACCGGAAGTGACGTTACCTACACGGCGGAGCTCACTTCTGAATATATTTATGGATCGATACCTTTCGTTTAAAGTGATCTCCTTTAAACCAAAGTCATTTTAAATCAATAACATAAGTAAATTGATTTTGCATACGATAAAGGGTATACAGTAGTAACATCACAGACGCCCATTCTCCAACGTTTTTGGTGTTAACTAAAATATTTCTGATTTATTGGACGAATAAAACCTAGATAAGACAACTTTCACTGTACTGGAATCCAAATTGAAGCTAATTATATTTAGATCAACGTCCAGCAAAACACATCAACAATTAAAAAGTCAAATTGGATCAAATTTGTTTATTAGTTTTAATTTACCTCTTTAACAACATGATAGTGTTGAGCATATATTGATATAACACTTGTGATTTAGTTTTTCATTCTGCCCTTAAGCAGAACGAAGTCAATCAATAGGTCAATATTTATGAAGTTTCAGTATTTTCCAAAATATAATTGGGTAATCCTAAAAGAATTTCTTTCCTTTGTGGTAATTGTTTTGAATAAAGAAAATGATGATGATATCTGAGCAGTTTATGATTTAATAGTTGTCTTTTTTGAAATTATGTTTGAAAAAAAAACTAATTAAACTTACTGAAAATAGGTAACTAAGGAAAACATACAAATGAGTTTTAAGATTTATTTTCTCTATTTGAATTCTTTAGAATGGTTCATGTTAAATAGTTTCATATAATGAAAAGTGTACACTGAACTTATCGTACTTATATTTGTTTGATGTTTTGCTTTTCGTGGTTATCAAGGATCGCCACAGATAATCTTAGAAATAAAGCTACACACAGTCAGTTTTAAATGGAGACTTTTATATGTTCACTGTATAACCACACTCCTTTGCAAGGGATACGCCTGAGAGCCCCGTTACAACGTTACACTTGATTAAAACCAATACAATAACAAATAAAAAGGTTGTGTGATCTCTGATTAATACATGTTTACTCATCCCAACTGTTCCCATAAAGTTTAAATATTCCCTTTGAAGCAGTTTGAAACCAATTTCCCTATCTCTTCCCTCTTTCCGAGGTAATTACTTAAGATTCCTGCTAGCTAAAACAAAGATGGTTATCTAACTCCCTACCTCACCAAAAAAACAAAAAACTTCTGCCTTAAAGTGAAATGGAATCCCGCTGCAAATATAAAGGCTTGTTTAAAATACAAACGATTCAATCCTTCGGGATAATAAATCTTGATTGTAATCTCCTTTTTCGCCGATGGGCATTCCATTTGAAACAATTGACAATAACGTAGATTTTACTTATGTTCGACGTTGTAATATTCTCTATCTTATTTTTGCTTTTGTAAAAGTATGGAAAATTCAAAGATTCTTTAGATTATGTACGTTCTTTTACGAATTGCTGTCAAGTTCGTTGTTTTTTGCATTTAGTGAATAAAAGCTGGTGATGACACCTCGTCGCTTAAACATTATAGATTATAGTTTTATTTTTAGCATATCGGCGCACAATCCCAAAATAGAATGATCTAATACATTTTACTGTAATAAGATAATGTTCGAAAGAGGAAAAGATATAGTCACAAAAAGTAGCAAAGTCTAATTTAAACACCATGATAAAGAATCTGCTAAATTACTTTAGGAAAAATCAAAAAGCTCTGAGCAGACACGAAAAGACATAGATACGAATCGTGCCAAAATGGTAAATTTCAAAAGCAAATTATTTTCTGGGAAAGAAAAACAAACTCTGTTGTTGTTTGCAACTCAGCAAAGGAGGTTATAAGGCGACAGCTTACATGAGAATTTTTTTGCCTGAAAGCGAAATGCCATGGGATCGCGTTACAAATACAAAGGTTTGTTTCAAATACAAAAGATTGTATCCTTCGGGATAATAAGTCTTGATTCTATTCTCCTTTGTTGCCGATGGGCATTTCATTTGAAATAATTGACTATAACATAAAAGATACTTATGTCCGACGTTGTAATATTCTCTATGGTATTTTTGCTTTTGCCAAAGTATGGAAAATTCAAAGATTATTTAGATTATAAACGTTTTTCACGAATTTCTGTCAAGTTCGTTGTTTTTTGCATTTAATGGATACAATTTTTAAATCAGTAAAAAGCTAGAACAAAGGGGTTTGACAACTTCTATTCTTTAACTCTCCATTTTACATGAGATAGCACAAAGCAATTATTTAAGCTCAAGATCGGATTGATACAGCCGACTGCCACAATAAAGTTGGCCTCCCCAGACGCTCCTAAGGGAAAATGATATATAGCAAAACAACCCTTGTTATCGTGAGTCTCATATTGGATTGATTTTTGTGTTTTTAAGCTTAAAGAACTTCGGCCTTGGTAATATTTGATCTTTTTGCCCAAAAGACAACCAGACAGACAAGATTGTGGTAATTTGTGGACCTAAACTTTATTCTTTCTCGATGAAGAAAATGTCACTAAAAGATTCAAGTCCCAAAATCTCTCAAGTATTGATTCAGAAGGCAATAATAATGATAATAATAATAATAATAATAATAATAATAATAATAATAATAATAATAATAATAATAATAATAATAATAATAATAATAATAATAATAATAATAATAATAATAATAATAATAATAATAATAATAATAATAATAATAATAATAATAATAATAATAATAATAATAATAATAATAATAATAATGATAATAATAACAACAATAATAACAACAATAATAATGAAAGATTCACAATAAAAGAGATTGCATTTTTGTAGTTGCATAGGATTTTCAGAAAAATTACTAAGTTGATATTATGAAGACCTTATTTTTTTTTGTAATGCTGTGCAATTATATTACATAGGCGTAAATTTACCTGGAGAAAATTTCCATAGAAATGTCGAAAAAAGAGGTTAAACCATTTAGAAACAAATATAAGCAAATATAGATATAGCGATATTTGAAATACTTAGTGACACTTTTTGATATAGCACCTCGTATAAAACGCTCATCTTAACACACAACGGTATAGCTATTTTCTTTTCTTTTAATGCGTAGCTTCCTGGTTGCATCTTTAAGGAAAAAGTGGACGCTGTAGTCATCAAATATAAGATATGTGCATTGTGACTTCCTGTCTACTGCTTGCACGAATTGTTTGCCACGTCATTACACTTTTTGATAACCGATTTAAAAACCACTAGTACCTCGACGACTGCCATTGCATCAAACAAAATACATGGATGGTCAGGAATCGGTGTATTTGTGTTCTCAGCTACTAGAATGGGTGCAGTCTGGTCAGGAATCTGTGTATTTGTGTTCACAGCCTCTGGATTAGATGCATTCTGATCAGGAATCTGCGTATTTGTGTTCCCAGCTACTGGATTGGGTGCAGTCTGTCCAGGAATCTGTGTCTTGGTGAATCCAGATACTGGATTGGCTGCTGGTCCTTTTAATGTCACTAACTGCTCCAACTGGTGCATTAGTTGTGCTTTGTCTTGGCATGGGTGCAGTCTGCCGTCACCTGCCATTAACTGTTGATTGGTGGTTGATAGCTCGTCTGTCCAAATACATCTTTTAGATTAAGTTCCCTTGAGGACCTGGCTATTACCAAAAGACGTGAGTGAGTTGAGTGCATGCGGATTTAAATGTTCCAAAGTTAGTGGTTTACACGCATTACTCCACCCAAAAACTTTCACCTTTTCTGGGCGCTTTGTATCCTATGGAAAAGGCGCCTACTACAAATGAACATGGATGGATGGATGGATGGTCATTTTCTCCCACATAGTTTTCTTTCCGCGAATCCGTTCTTCAATAAATAATCTGTATGCCTGTTCTCCTTGAGACGCTGTTTGACCAGTTGGGCCAGGTTGTAACAACTGTAAGGAATCATATTAGCACGTAATTTTGTCTGAAGTACAGTATGTCCATGTAGTATTGAATTTGAGTTTCATGCTTTAGAGCGCAATATTTTTCCATTGCCGTGTCATGCAAATTATGTGATACAAAGCTCTCTCTGTCTCTAAAAATGCACCTTTTTTCCCCAACACATCATAGTTCACCTTCTATTCAGCAATATCTGAGTTTTCAATGATCTTTGTTATTTGCTCTCTGACATTGGTAGAACGACATTCATGAAGAGGGTGTCATAACGATTGACTTTGGTAGAATAAACATTTTTCCTATCGAACGTAGGTATCTGTAATCGTGTACACCTTACTGTTGCAGATTATTCTGCTCCATCTTGTTGTATGTTTGCCGTTGATGGACGTCCTTTCTTTCGTTTAAATTGTTGAGCCATCTTTAGCAGCAACACTTTTACAATAACGCTGCCTAGCCCTTTTAAGTTGTATACTGTTAGTAATAGATGAATAGCATGTGGCGTGCCATGCAGCACGTTTGTACTTCAAGAGACGCTCCCAGATTGGGATGCACTCCACATCACCATAATCAACTCTTTGACATACTCTTTCTAGGAACATGTTGTAGCTGGCATCTTTTGGATTCTTTCTAAGTGGCTCATTTGTTGAGATTTCACATTTAAAACACAGTTCAAAGATTGTTTATATGCATCTCTTTTTCCTGGGTGGTTCTATCATATCTTAAGGTCTGTGTTAAATAAGAATAAAGGTATGCTATTACTACAATTGCAATATATAAATTCAAATACAGGGCAGGGTGGCGCCAAGATTTTTTGTCAGGTGGGGGTCTAGTCTCAATGATGGGCCTGTGTGACGCCACTCCTGCTACAGTGCGAATTAAAACTAAACCTAAGATGGCTGCCAATATACCAATGTAACTGAAGACAAACACAGAGCGATAGTTTATGATTGCTGTTCTCTTATTAACTTGCGGTTGAAAACTTCATGGCACTAAGATGATTGGCTTACTTATAGACGGAGTGACGTGGTGTGAATTCAATAATCATGCTAGTAATATTTGACAATCGATTAAGAAAGATTTATTGTGGATCTAAGTAAATAATTACACATTTTACAGTTGTTATAAAGTGGACTATTTTGTGT
Source organism: Chiridota heheva (assembly GCA_020152595.1). NCBI lineage: Eukaryota > Metazoa > Echinodermata > Holothuroidea > Apodida > Chiridotidae > Chiridota > Chiridota heheva. The sequence continues at coordinate 387,042 of JAIGNY010001138.1, forward strand.
TCATTTTTAACTACGACGCCGCACGTCGCACTGTTTGCAAAAAAATGACTTTGAAAATGTTATTTTTTCCACAACGACTCCCCATCCTGTGTGAGAAAACACTTTCAAATATAAAAAAAAGGTATTCATGGCGTCATCTATCGATACTGGATTGATGTGCCCCCTCCACCGGGCAGCCCCACCTCCCCCTGCGACTTAATTTGATTACTGATACCTGATCAATTGCTTCAGCGGAGCGGGGTTAAACACCTCCCAGAATCTGCCCCTCCACTCCGTCTCGAAATACCCTGGGGAAGGGTTTTCGACCGATGACTTTTAACGCCCACACCTCCCTGGAGGTATTCTTTAACTACACCAGACAATTACACATTACGCTGTCCATTTGATGAGAAATGGCTCATATGTGGTCGTAAGGGCTTATCACTTACATGCATGACCTCATTCGAATATGATGGAAGC